>CAKKXW010000175.1:16281-44848 GCA_920937365.1 Sphaerophoria rueppellii | reverse complement strand
CGCTGAAGATGAATTTCATTTTTTTATTGTAAAATTTTTGTCTTTGCACTCAATAAAGGAAATTACCTTTTTGAACATATTTTTGTAAATTTCGACTACAACATCGGTTTGCTACTTTAAAATGCTAAATTGGAGAGATCTAACATGCCCCAACAGTCCAAATCGACAATAGGTATGTTTTTTGGCAAATCTATCCAGAGTAAAGTAGGATTTTCCAAAAAAAAAAAAAAAACGCTTGCCTTCCAAAGTTGTGCGACGTGTGAGATTTTTTCCCTTTTCATATCCGCATTTTTTTTCAGCACTATGGATCATTAAAATAGCGAAATTGTGGTATTTTGAGGGTAAAACGTGTTCGAGATAAATAAGAGCATAATATTCGAGAGTCGAACGAAAATAGAAATTCTATTCTATTCGGAGTAGCATTCTACTTCTCCTTTTATCCACAGTAAGAAGTTTGTTTTTGTAATACGTGTAAAATTTTAGGTTTGCCAAAAAACGCACTTTATATTTGAGATGCACAACACTTTTGTGACTCATTATACAATCGCTAGAATTCTATTCACGTTTCCCTTTTATTTGAATTTCTACGCCATTCGCAAGTTCCGGGCGGCTATCTTCAAAATCCAACAGAAACTCATATTTTCTTCTTCTTCGCTCTTCTCTTTTTTGAATTTTTTGATTCCAGCACCATTTTTGAATAATTTTGCATTTAAAAGAAAACATTCGCTCCAAATTCTCGAAGTCGGCACGATACAAAAAATAAATAAATAAATAGAGTGGCGCGACAGCTCTTGAAAAGCCAAGGCCCAAGTGGCTTTCTCTCATCAACAATTCCCTGAGAGCGCGGAGGGGACCTACAATTTAACTACGATTCCGAACGGCGAAGTTGAGAAGCACTTTTTTCATGACAGATTGATACTTTTGGAAGTGTTGACAGTTCTTCGCAAGAGGCAGTGTCCGTGAAAAAAAAATTGAATTCTGGGAAAAAATTGGAGGCTAAATCCTAAGCCAATCATGTAGATGTATACAGCAGTTTGGTTTGGTCTGGAGCTCTGGAGAAATCCACGAATTTAAAAACCCTTACAAAAGTTCAAAGAAAGGCATTCATTAGCACTACGGGAGTGATGAGGACTACCCCGGATCTAGAAGGGATTCTAAGTCTCACCCCTCCCTATAGACTTTTTTGTGTAAGAATCGGCAGCAAATACCGCTCTTCGACTTAGTCAAGCCAACATCTGGAGAACTAGTCAAAACTGGTATAGCCGATTCTTACAAAATACGTTAGCAGCAACCTTTAAACAGATTACATAACCCCTTATTTACTACCAGCTTCCCCAATAGAGCAGATTGGAAAAACAGTGTCCCTTACACCTATAAATTGAATTTTACCATCATAACTGATGGTTCGAAAATGATTACTGATGAAGGTCTTGGCTGTGAAAAACGCTGCTAGTCATTCATGATAGCGATCACACGCTGATATCACCTTTTTCATTGATAGCCTATCATCAATAAAAGCAATCTCTGCCACTCAAATCAAGTAAAAGCTAGTTTCTTGCTGTCGCGAAGAGCTAAGGGTTCTTGGAATGCAGCATAACGTAAGATCCTGCTGGGTTCCTGGTCAGAGTTGTGTGCCGCCGGGAAACGAATAAGCGTATGAGCTTACAAGAGAAGGTGCAGTACTTGATCTCTCACTCATAGGCCATAACATCAGAATCCTTCAATGCGAATTGAAACGAAACATTAGTAGAAATATCATTCAAAAAGCAAATGATAGATGGAACTTCCTAGAAACCTGCGGTAACACCAGAAAACTCTGGCCTTATTACAACAAGAAAATATTCGATACGATTTTACATCTTAAAGAACCGTCCCTAAAATCCCTAATAAGGGTGATAAGGGGACATAACCACTTGGCTAACACAAAAAGAAGATGGGGCTTAGCGCAGACGACATATATGTAGATGCTGCGGCAACGAGGAAGAGCACGAAAACACGACTCATTTCATATGCCACTGTCCAGCACTCTGTCAAACTAGAAATAAATTTTTACGCAACTATTTCTTGAATGAACTAGAAGAAGTATCTTAAGTCCCAAGCAATCGCCTACTGAACTTTGTCAAGTCCACAAAATGGCTTGACCAACTGTAGAATTCATAGGTTAAAACACTTTTTCAGAAGTTACAATACTTCGGGGTATCACAAAAGGTATCGTAGTGTGACGGTAACAAAACCAACTGTCAGCCCAAAACAAAGTGTGTTCATTATTCACTACTTTTTTTGAATATATTTTGGCATGGAGATTTTTGTCATAGAGATTCTCTTTTCGGAGATTTCGCTGCTGTAGATTTCAGTTTGGGGATTTGGGCATTTTCGTTTGGGGATATTGTTATGGGGAAAACGTCCCCAACCCTAAGAATTGTATGATTTTGGGCAATGTCATCTTTGCCTGTTCTGTTATAAATTCTTGACAAGATTTCGAAAAATGCATGTATGTATGTACGTATTTTGAAAGATGAAGTATGTTTTGAAATTTTATAGTAATAAGGAACGTTTTAACTTATGTCTCGAAAACTAAGGTAGTTTTTCACATGAAAGTTTTGAGTATTTCACCAAAAGTTAGTTGATTAATTTAGATCTTAATTTTTGGAGCTAGGAGAACAACGACACCAAGGCTTTCAATTTGATATACCATTTTCGGAAGTTATACGAGTTAATTACTTACTTAAGGTGGCGCTACAGTCCGTTGTGGACTTGGGCCTCAATCAACAGTCTCCGCCAGCTAGCTCGGTCCTAAGCTAGTCGTCTCCAGTTTTGCACTCCAAGTTGATTGAGGTCCTCTTCCACTTGAGTGCGCCACCTGAGTTTCGGTCTTCCTATCCTCCTGCGTCTCTCGGGAATAGTGTCGAAGGCTTTCCGGGCCGGAGCATTGGAGTCCATTCGCTCTTAATGACCGACCATCTGATTCTCTGGACCTTGATCCTTCTGGCTAGGTCCATGTCGTTGTACAACCCGTAAAGTTCGCTGTTGTGTCTTCTTCGCCATTCCCCTTCAATGCACACGGGGCCAAAGATGACCCGAAGAACTTTCCTCTCGAAACAGCATAAGGCACTTTCATCCGATTTTGTCAGGGTCAGGGTCCGCACCATACAGCAGGACTGGGATGATGAGTGTGTTGTACACTTTTACCTCAGTTACTCGAGAGAGGGCTTTTCCACTCTATTGCTTTCTTAGCCCAAAGAAACAGCGATTAGCAAGAGTTATTCTTCGTCTGATCTCGGTGCTGGTTTTATTGCCCGTGTTTATAGCGGAGCCTAGGTAGATAAACTCCTCTACTACCTCGAAGTTATTAGTGTCTATTGTGACGTTCTGCCCGAGCCGTCGGTGTTGGGTGTCCTTCCTCGAAGACAGCATATACTTCGTAGGTCTTTTCCAGGATCTGCCGCAACGTGAAAATTTGGTCGATGGTTGACTTTCCTGGCCTGAAGCCACATTGATAAGGACCAATCAGATTGTTGACGAAAGGCTTCAAACGTTCACATATTACGGCAGAGAGGATCTTGTACGCGATGTTTACTAGACTTATTCCTCTATAGTTGGCGCAGTTTAGAGGATTTCCCTTTTCAGGATCGGGCAAACAATGCTGAGGTTCCATTCATCAGGCATGCATTCCTCTGACCATATCTTACAGATGATTTGGTGCATGCTCCTATTTAGCTCGTCGTCTGCTGCTTTGAACAACTCAGCAGCTAGTCCATCTGCTCCAGCGGCTTTGTTGGATTTCAGCCCTGATATTGCGGTTTTCAGTTCTTCTAGGTCGGGTTCACGGAATTGTTGGCTCCTGTCTGACGGCGGTGTTTTGTTCGTCGGCGCCGTTATACAATCTACAGAAGTGGTCTTTCCAAATCTCCAGCATTGACTGCGATTCTACTATGATGTTCCCTTGTTTATCTCTGCAGGCATCGGTTCTTGCTCGATGACCTTGAGCCAGCTGTTTAACCTTTCGGTAAAACCTCCGAACTTCATTCCTGCTGTTGGCTCTCTCAACATCCTCGATCTGACGCTTCTCACTCTCTCTCTTTTTTCTCCTGAGAAGCCGGCGTTCCTCTCTCCTCTTTTGCTCGAAGAGCTCACGAGCAGCTCTTGTCCTTTTATGCAGCGCCGCTTTGTATGCCTCCTGCTTGGCTGCCTGCATTCTTCGTCAAACCAGGGGTTTCGTTTTGGTAGCTGTGTGAAACCCAGCACATTAGAGGCAGCATCTCTAACTACTCTCAGGCAATGTTGATACTGGTCTTCGATACTTGATGCTGGCGGCATAGGAGTCCTTAAGAGGTTACTTGACACTCGATCAGAGAATGATCTGGCGATCTCTGTAGCCGTCCGACGTCGAATTTTCTTGCAGCATTTCCTTGTTTTGGCCGTTGTCGGGATATTCGTAGCACTACCTTGGCTACGACGAGGTAGTGGTCCGAGTCGATGTTAGCTCCTCGGAAAGTTCGAACAACTAAAATGCTGGACAAGTGCCTTCCGTCGATCGCACTGTGATCAATCTGGTTGACGGTTGATTGATCAGGAGATCTCCATGTAACTTTATGGATGTTTAGATGTGGAAACCAGGTGCTTGCTACCACAACATTTCGCCCCGCAGCAAAATCGATCACCATGAATCCTTTATCGGATGTGGTGTCGTGCAGGCTGTGCTTTCCGACTGTTCCACCAAAGATGTACTCCTTTCCCAGCTTTGCATTAAAATCGCCGAGGACAATTTTAATGTCATAACTAGGACATTCCTCGTACGTTTTGTCCAGGAGCTCGTAGAACTCGTCTTTGGTGTCGTCCTTTTTCTCTCCTGTGGGGGCATGCGCACATATTAGGCTAGTGTTTCCGAATTTAGCTTTGATTCGGATTGCCGTGATGCGTTCGCTGACGCATTTGAAGCTCAAGACTTTTGGCCTGAGTCTGCTTCCCACGACGAATCCGCATCCAAATAGTCGGTGTTGTTGCATTCGGTAACAATTAGCATAGTAGATGTCGCAGTTTCTCATCCTCCTTTTGCCCGGTCCATCCCATCGCATTTCCTGGATAGCGGTAATATCTGCTTTGTAGCAGTTGAGTATACGAGTAGCCATTGAAATTCTGTATATTTTGACTCTTAACTCACAAAAATTTCTCATAAATTAACCATTGAACAAAATTTTAAATTAGTTTTAAAATTAAAAATTACCTCCCATTATACTTAGCTTATTAATTATTTACTTTTTTATTATTTTAAAGAAGCGTATGTTTAGTTTAGAACAGCGCTCACTCTAAACGAATAATAGCTCCAATTCCGCTTTCAGGTTACGTATGTATAAAGCTTTTAACAAATTATGTAGACAAAAGTTATTTGATTTCATTCAAATTAGTTTAACTCTTAATTAAGATGGAAATAAGACTGCAAGATTAAAGTAGAACAAAGAATTTGAGAAAAAACTGTGTCTATCGATTAGAAACGGAATAGGTACCACAGTAAAGTACGAAATGTTTTTGACATAAAATGCAACTTAACGAAAAAAAACGATACGAACGCTTTTGTTCGCTCTATTATTTTCTTGCAGTTCCCAAAACTACCTTACTTGTATCGATCAGAAATAGCCGGAAATAAATAGGAACAAGTTTGAGTATGCGACCGGTTCGTTCATTAACTTTTCCTTAAACGGCTCAAAAATGTCAACAATAAAAAAAATACATTTTTATTTTTGATTGTAACCACATCAAGATTGAGGTTGAATTGCCTTGCATTTCATTGAGCTTTTCATTTTGATCAAAATTTAAACTGGAAGAAAATGGATACATGTGTACGTCTTGCGACTGCGTTTGAACAACTAAAATAGATTTTGCATAGTGAACTTTTGTGTATTTATTTATTGATGCAAATAGTCTCATTAGGCTAATATATGCCTAACCTTAAGACTGCAATAGTCCTTAACTAAATATTGAAACCCTTATATGTGATTTATTGGGTGACTTGGGCGTATACTTACTATTTTTTTGAAATGATTTCGGTAGATCTCTTTATTTTAAATTACCGATGGAATTGAAGTCATGAGAGAGATAGGCAGAGCCTCGGATAATGACCCACTCTTATGGTAACCAGACTCGGAACGACAACGGACTACGCATTGAGGTTTTGTACCTGGAATATAAGAACACTCTACACTCCAGGTGCAACTCAAAAACTCGAAACTGTTCTCACGCAGTATAAGGCAGACATTTCAGCGATCCAGGAAATAAGATGGATAGGATCAGGGACAATAAAAAGAAAAAATTGCGACATTAATTACAGCTGTCATCAAAAAATGCACATACTTAGATGCAGATTCATCGTGGGAAATCGGCTTCGATCGAAAGTCATGGATTTCAAGCCAATTAGTGCTCGCCTGGCTGTAGTCTGCATCAAGGAGACACTACATAACATCAGTATAATATGTGCACACGCTCCTACCAATGATGCTGAGGAGTCTCGCTAGGAAGATTTTTACGACCTCCCGGATAGAGCCTACGGAGCTTGTCCGGAGCACGACGTCAAAATCGTACTCGGAGATTTCAATGCAAAAATTGGGAAGGAAGAAATCTGTGCTTAGGAAAGCACAGCCTCCACGAGGTTACAACAAATAACGGCTTCCACCTAATCGACTTTGCTGCTGCTCGTGTCGTCATACGGTGATAAGAAGCACTAGGTTTCCAAGACGAAAGATCTACACAGCAACCTGGCGATCTCCGGATGGTCGAACCACCAATCGACCATGTGCTAATCGGCACAGGAGTAAGTGTAGACTCTGACCACTTCCTGGTAGTGGCTGAGTGAGCGACTCTCCGCCGTCCTCCCAAATACCACAGATGCCAACACATTGTGGAACCAATATCGCGAAATAATAAAAAATGTAGCCGAGACCACCATAGGTTACCAGCCACCCTCGAAATAGAACCCGTGGTATGATGATGAGTGCACGTTATTGTAAAGAGAGAGATAGAAAATTCACGTTTGCAGATGCTGCAATAGAAAACAAGAGCAGCAAGAGAAGAGTACCGAACAAAATGGAGAAATGAGAAAAAGACTCTGCGAAGCAAGAAAAGAGCCTCCACAGTTTCTCAGCTCAAAGATCTAGAAGAGTCTCGGACCAAGAACAACACCCGGCGTTTCTATAAAAGGTCGAAGCAATTAGCTTCTGGTTTCAGCACCGGGACACAGGCTCCGCTCCACAGATGCGCTGTCATATGACTTCTTCAACATAGCAAGGCAGGTGTGAGCAGGGAAAACACTATCTTCAACAAGTTCAGCCAGCTCCTAGGCTATCCGGACGACATTGACATCATCGGTCGATCCAAGAGAGCTGTGCTTGAGGCCTTCACAGCGATTGAAGAACAGACGATAACCGTTGGTCTTGAAGTTAATGAGGACAAAACAAAGTACATGCTATCAACAAACAAAGCAACATCTGTCCAACGCCTAGGACGTTACTGTTGATAGCAGTATTTTCGAGGTAACATCAATCCCACAAATACACTTTAGTGGAGACCCGAAGAAGAATTACCCTAGCGAACTGCTGCTGCTTCAGTTTGGCAAAACAAATGGGTTCAAAACTTATCACTCGAAAGACAAAGTGTTTGCTATACAAAACTTTGATTTTAATAGTCCTACTCTACGGCGCCGAGTGTTGGACGATAATTAAAAAAGAGGAAATTATGCTTGGCACTTTCGAGAGATAAATTCTTATTTTCGGTCCCCTATGCGACGATGGCGAATGGAGAAGAAGATTCAACCGAGAACTGTACGAGCTGTCTCAAGATGTGGATGTAGTCCAGAAGGCCAAGAAAATACGACTACATTGGCTCGGCCACATCGAGCAAATGGACGACAAAACTCCAGTCAAGAAAGTCTTCTCATCTCAGCCCCCAGGTTTGGATAATGACAATATGCTTGAATTTCAATGAAATATCTGTTAGTATGGGGACATTTTCCATTGATCCTAGTAAGATGCATACAAAATAAAACTAGATACTTCTTGTTGTTCTGGAAATCAGTTTTAAATCCTTATTTCAATGGTTTGAAGCAAGTCCAAAAATTTAAGTTTCCCTAGCCCGGAATGAAGTGGCATGTCTCTGTTTCAAGATAAGAAATCTTTGGTTTTCAAATACATGCACACACACATCTATAGATACTATATTTTCAATTTTTCACTTGGAACTAAACAAATATGTTCTCATTATTAAAAAAAATGTATCATAACTAATCCGTACAAAATTCAAGGCACTTAATTTTGTAAATAAAAATGCAATAACATTTCACTTACCGCCTTACGCAACTGAGACTGATTTTCTTTTAGAACCAACTGTGTATCGTAACAGTATAACAACATTTTTTTTTGTTGACCCAGTCGCTCGATCTTTTCTCACATTTGTATTTAAAACACTTCCCCTTAGATGTTCGAGATAAAAATATAACTGTACAGTGTACATTAAGATGATGGAGATTGTCAAAAAAAATGTTAGTCATACCTTCAGTCGTCCGTGCATTTGACTGTGTGCACTCTGTCAAAAAACAAACATGAAGATGCTTACTTACATAATTTTATTTTGAGTGCTTTTTTTTATTGCCAATTCATTTTAAGAACTTTTTCACAGACAGTTTTGGAATGTTTAGGTTTTTCACTTTTTATCATGATTTTTAATTAAGGTAACTCTTGGCTTGACAATCACTTCAAGCGTTAATTCGGGGATCAAGATAGCTAAGTCCTAGAGTTAATTTAGGATCGGGGCCCTAAAATTATCGATCGAAATCTAATAAAGGGTCCGCCAAATAACTTTTTTTTGAAAATGCTATAAAAAAAAAACTACTGAATATTTTCTCAAATTTCTTATTTGAAAGTACAACCAAAAGGAAAATAATTTCATTGAAATGTCTACCTCGGCTGACCATGCAGTAGCCTACACGATCGGTCCAGTGTGCAGCTGTATTTCACCAATGGCTTCACGAATATTGTCCTTTAAAGTGTCAATTGTGTCTGGCTTAACGGCGTAACATTTATCTTCTACGATTCCATACAAATAATAGTCCAACAGTGTCAAAACGCAGCTCCGTGGTGACCGAACGACATCAGACTTGCGGCTGATAATGCGATCTTCAAAAACAGGGCGCAAAACATCGAGTGTAACTTCAGCTGTGTGGCTCGTAGTCTTGTTGAAACCAAATGTTGCCAATATCCTCCTCTTCAATATTTGTGAACCGATAACGATCGCCATTGACTGCGACCAAAATCCGCACCAAACAGTGTATCGTTTTGGTTGTATCGGCTTTTCAATGTATGCGTGTGAATTTTCAGTGCCCCAAATGCGACAATTTTGCTTTGCTCGGCCGATTAACGCCGATTCCGAACGGCAAAGTTGAGAAGCACTTTGACAGATTAATACTGGGAAGTTTTGTCAGTTCTTCATAAAAGGCAGTGCCCGTGAAAGATGAAATAAAAACTATGGGTACGAGTAGGACTCGAACCCACGACGTTCTGTTTAGCAGCCAACGCACCTAACTACTAAGCTACGGACACTACTATTTACATACCCGCCAAGATCAAAATGATCTTCATGTGAAAAGATGTTATTTTTTGGCAAAATCGTCATCTTCTTTAAGCTGATCGCAGGCCTCTTGCCTCTTGAACCAATTGGACTTTGTATGGCGTCATACCAAGGTCTTTATGCAAAATTAGTTTCAATGATGTCTCCGAAATGTTCAATTGTTGAGAACGACGGTGAATTGATGTTGATGGAGCTTCACACACACTTTCTGCCACAGCAGCAATATTCTCGGGTGTATACCCTGTTTTTGGCTTTTCACGCTTTTGTTTATTGATGAGGATGCCAATTTCTTTAATTTTTTTCACAAGAAAAAGAAAATATTTAGCTGACAGTGCCTCTCTTCTTCCAAAATCCGTACGCAATTTTCGCACACATTCTGAAACATGTGATGCTTGTTTTCTAAGGCTGAGGTATGCTCAGTCAGTCCAGGGTGTTCTCGACTAAACACCTAACGTCGAGTTAAAGATCCAAACCAACTAACACAACCAACCTTCACTTTTTGTTTAACAGCTGTTTATTTAATAATAACTTAAGTCCAACAGAGTTTAATATGAATGTATCTTACAAATAATATAGCTTACAATACTTAATAAAAATGTCACAGCGACGATGAGTTATTTCATGCCTCTATGCTCAATGTCTGGATAGTCGCGGCCCCTTCTCAGTGAATCAGATTATAAAACTGTTAGTGTTACCACTGAATAAATGATGGCTTTCGCCCTGTTTTTGAAACGCACGGATGGTGTGGTTCAAAGAATAAACCAAGTCTAGTCAAAATCAGACTCCTGTTGACAACAAAGGCTGTGAAATAAACGGCTGAGCTTTCGCTCCTGTTCGAGTATTTTCCAGAGAAAAAGAATATACGAAATAAACGGTCGAGGGGAACTCCTGTCAGCGAGTAGCAAACTCCACTAAATAAACGTTCGCCCGTAGCCGAAGCGATGCTGATTACCAAACTTCCTTTTACGTTCACTCTACCGAAGCAGACTAAGAACCATAGAGAATATACAGGGTGATTCACGAGCGTTGTGCCAAAAAGCTAGAGCGTGTAGGTTGAGTTGAGACAAGAAAAAAATCGTATGGGAGGGGGGGTCTTTTCCCCCCCGTTTAGCCGGGAGGGGCAATTTTCTGAAAAATTGACTTATTTTATAAACAAAAAATATTAAAAATCAACGGCTTCGCAAGAAAAATTGCGGTTTAATCATCTTAAGCTGCTAGCAGATAGAACCCTTCACCGACAGGTGGCCGCGGCCCCCAGGCATAATAAGAAAAATTTCAGGTCAGTTTACAGTTGTTATCAATGAACAAAATGATTAATCCAGTGAAAATCCAATACTTTTCTACATTATTGGGGCCTCATAAAATTCCAATTACAGAACAAATATTAAAAGAAAGGTTAATGTTTGAAAATAAATTAATAAAACTAGAAGTCGAGATAGGTAAAACTAAAAACAAAGATTTTCTTAGAAAAAAGTGGTCCTGGTTTTTTTTATTCCTCAAAAACGAAAAGACATTTTTCATCCGGTTTTCTGTTTTCGACTAAAAATTAACAATGGCATTGAATTTTTAAAACAAAATTAGTACTTAATTACATAAAATTTTTAAAAAACTTGGTTCAAAAATGATTTTTTTGTTTTTTTTTTTGAAAATTTTGAGTTTGAGAATTAATATTTTTAAGACTATTCGTTAAAACAATTTAATTTAAAAACAAAATGGAAGAAGATATTTTTGGCTTTTCAAAAAGGTACAACACGGTGTTGTAAACGAAGCCGTTGATTTTTAATATTTTTTTCAATAAAATAAGTCAATTTTTCAGAAAATTGCCCCTCCCGGCTAATCGGGGGGGAATAGACCCCCCTCTCCTATACGATTTTTTTTCTTGTCTCAGCTCAACCTACACGCTCTAGCTTTTTGGCACAACGCTCTTGAATCACCCTGTATAATACATAGAGTCGCGACTTCGGGTGTTCACTCTCCTTTTGCCTACAAGCTGCAATTTGGTCGTTTTGAACTAACCCAGTGAGAATGTGTTAGTTTTCCAATGCTTTTTAAATGAGAATCTGCACTAATACATTCGCACTGAGTTAGATACAATGCTCAGGTTTGAGTCGAGGTCGGTTTCATGGGCTCAGATTTCAAAAATAAGATTCCGTTGAGCTCAAAATTTTCAAAAAAAACTTAAACATGTAATATGAAAAATGAATACGTTATATTGTTTCTTTGCACTTTTAACATATAATTGCACTATAATTTACCAATATTTGTATCAAAAATCTTAATAAATCTTAAAAAAAAACACAAGAGAAAATCGAAATAGTACGCATACAGTCGTGCGTTTAGTCTCGTATTTGCTGTGGTGGAAGTCTGTCACTTTGGGTTTGTGCAACAGGAAAAAATTTTTGTCTCGGTTGAGTACTCACTCTTTTGTCACCTCTTACATAGATTCATGGACTCGAAAAAAAGAGAGGATTGTGAGAGTTCACCTCAGAAAAATTTTGAGGGTGTTTTCGGCAAGGGAGGAAAAGGTCGCGACTCTAGGTATTATATATTCTCTATGCTAAGAACCAGGAATATAATTCGAGGTTTTTCAATTTACTGAATTTGTTTTTCAAATTGTACCAAATTGTACCAAAAACTAGTTTCGAATGAAAATAGATAAATTTAAAAATTTTATTTTAAAAAGAATGTAAAGTTTCCACGGACCTTTCAGTGAAGAATAACTTTTAACTAATACATACAGAAAAAAATATAATAACAGAATATTTTTTTCTTTTAATCTACACAATAAAATTCATAAGCACTGTTTTTATTAGTTTACCATGGGCTGCCCGTCATGTGAAAAATACAAAATTTGAAAGTATTGAAAATAAAGGGTTCCACCGGAGAGTAAAATCCATTATTAAAGAACTCATTTTATTTATATCTCTCCGATCTTCCTTTTTTGATTGGGCGAGTTCATGTTGTTAAAGCACTAAGCGTGTGGAAGCTATATATTTTTTTTTTCAAAGAACGTCTGAAGCAACAATTTACAACATAAACTTCAAGTTACTGAGTAGAAATGCTTCATTTATTAATGCTGTTGAGGTAATTTTCGGCAGAAATTGCCTATTAAACTCGCCTACCTCAATCAAAAATGCAACAGGGCCAATGTGAAACCAAACGGGAGAACAAAATAGAATGCATCTTTTCAACTAATAGTTCATCTTGTCGAGGCTAGTAATTTCAAATGCTAGTATTTTGTACGTTACAAGTGGGATCTTCTTGCGAAGTTGACTTCTGACAGTCCATGTATAGTATCCCAATGACTGTATTGCTTATTTCTTCTGTCTATACATTTTTCTTGAAAATTTAACTTTTGTATATTATTTGGCAACGCTTCTGCTTACTTACTTACTTAAGGTGGCGCTACAGTCCGTTGTGGACTTGGGCCTCAATCAACAGGCTCCGCCAGCTTGCACTCCGAGATGATTGAGGTCCTCTTAAACTTGAGTGCTCCACCTGAGTCACGGTCTGCCTCTCCTCCTACGTCCCTCAGGAATAGTGTCGAAGGCTTTCCGGGCCGGAGCATTGGTGTCCATTCGCTCTAAATGACCGAGCCATCTGAGTCGCTGGACCTTGACCCTTCTGGCTAGGTCCATGTCGTTGTACAACCCGTAAAGTTCGCTGTTGTATCTTCTTCGCCATTCCCCTTCAATGCACACGGGGCCAAAGATGACCCGAAGAACTTTCCTCTCGAAACAACCTAAGGCACTTTCATCCGATTTTGTCAGGGTCCATGCTTCTGTACCATACAGCAGGACTGGGATGATGAGTGTGTTGTACAGTTTTACCTTAGTTGCTCGAGAGAGGGCTTTTCCACTCAATTGCTTTCTTAGTCCAAAGAAACAGCGATTAGCAAGAGTTATTCTGCGTCTGATCTCAGCGCTGGTGTTATTGCCTGTGTTAAAAGCGGAACCTAGGTAGACAAACTCCTACTACCTCGAAGTTGTATACGTCTATTGTGACGTTCTGTCCGAGCCGTTGCGGTGTTGGCTGCCCTTCCTCGAAGACAGCATATATGTACTTCTTTTTCCCTCATTTACCGCTAAACCCATTTTTGCCGCTTCTGTCTCAATTCTCACAACATCACGCTGTGTTCTTCCCATTATATCAATGTCATCGGCGTACGCGAGAAGTTGAACAGATTTTTGGAAGATAGTGCCTCTGGTGTTGACGTTGGAGTTCTGCACTATCTTCTCAAGAACGTTGTTAAAGAAATCGCATGACAGTGCATCGCCTTGTCTGAATCCTTTTTTGACGTCGAAAGATTCCGTGAGCTCGTTGCCAACCTTGATGGAGCAGCGTGAGTTCTCCATTGTCATTTGTATCTGCACAAGCGAACGAGCTTGGCAGGGATGCCAAAACTAGACATAGCTTTGTACAGTTCGTCTCTGTAGATGCTGTCATACGCGGCCTTAAAATCGATGAAAAGGTGGTGGGTATCGATTTGGATTTCATAGGTCTTTCCCAGGAAATGCCGCAACGTGAAAATTTGGTCGATGGTTGACTTTCCTGGCCTGAAGCCACATTGATAAGGACCAATCATATTGTTGACGAAAGGCATCAGACGTTCACATATTACGGCAGAGAGGATCTTGTAGGCGATATTAAGTAGACTTATTTCTCTGTAGTGTCCGTAGCTTAGTGGTTAGGTGTGTTGGCTGCTAATCAGAACGTCGTGGGTTCGAATCCTACTCGGGCCCAAAGTTTTTATTTCATCTTTCACGGACACTGCCTCTTGCGAAGAACTGACAAAACTTCCAAGAGTATCATCTGTCATGAAAAAGTGCTTCTCAACTTTGCCGTTCGGAATCGGCGTAAAATTGTAGGTCCCCTCAATTCTTCACACGCACATAGAGAATTGTTGATGAGAGTAAGCCACTTAGGCCTTGGCTCTTCAAGAGCTGTCGCGCCACTCTATTTTTTTTTTTTTTTTTATTTCTCTGTAGTTGGCGCAGGTTAGAGGATCTCCCTTTTTCAGGATCATAATACGCGGCCTTGAAATCGATGAATAGGGAAGTGTCGATTTGAAGCTTCTAAGTAATAGAGCAAGACTTGATCAATATGAACTTTCCACGTCTAAGGCTCCACTAATAAGCACCTACCAGACTGTTGACAAATGGCTTCACACGATTTCGAAGGCGGTTTTGAATTAAATTAACTTCTGTAGGTATACTTAGGTATGATGGTCTTCTTTTTGAAGATCAATATCAGGCTATGCTGGATCTCCGTTCATAAAGCATGCTTTCTTGAAACCACGTCTGTTTTGATTTCGTTTCCTGATATATCCTCAAGGTCCGCTAGGCAGATTTCTAATTATCTTTACAGGCTTCGATTTAAGGTCCTAAGACTCGGGTGGGTCGTTTCTATTTTTTCAATATTTTCATGTTCAATAAATCTTTAACGAATTACTCTTTCTGAGACATCAGCAGTCAGCTATTCTTCTTTAAAGTGCGGCCTTTCTTAATTCCGAACCCATAGTCAATGCAGACGTGCTTTTGGGGTGGCCTTGTAGCAGCCTATATGAGGGAGGCTTGTAATGGAAATACAACTGGCTGCTTCCAGTCAACCTTGCCGCCGCAAAATGAATTCTAAGGAGTTAATTGGTGATATGATCGGAAAAAGGCTTTGTATTATTTTGAAATTGAAGCCTTCTGAATTTTTAATACCTAATGATGTGTTTGCCTCGATTCTGATATCCACGGACCTAGTCTACGTTTCGTTGCTCACTTTTTCCTCCCGACTCGAATGCTCAACAAATTTGAGGGACTCATACAATTACCTCATAACGCAGCATTTCGCTCCCGAAAACTTTCAGTTGTTGCCAGCACAGCGAACATCCATTGCATCATTAGCAAAGCGAAAACTCAAAAGCGTAATTAAGAAGGTGTGGACATTCCCATTCATGAGACATTCCATAGCTAATTCCACCCCCGCACAGTTGTTCTCATTCTCTCATTTCCAAAGTTACAACCATAAATGTCAAATAATGTTATTTTATGTCTTAACAAACGCCCCGTCCATTGTCTAATGTGTCCACCTCCGACTCCATAAAATAACATTCCCAATTCGGACTCACGCAAACTTCAATTTGTGAAAAGAAATAAATCTTTGATACTCTCTCTTGCATGCTTCGTTACTCGAACAGCTCGTTTAGGTTTTTAGCCAAAGACCATTGTATTTATGGGAACACCTCTTCAAAGGCATGCATCAGCAGTTAAAGTAATCTAGAAGTCCATAAGGACAAAAGGACTTTTCCCGAAAATTATCCTGTTTCTATAGTCTTGCTTTTGTTTAGCCATACTCTGGTTCTGAGTAAATGAGCGCGTATAAAAATCGCGTGTAAGTATATCCTTGCCTCCTCTGTTACACGACACTCCTCCCTTTCCAAAATGAGATGAGAATTTGTCAAATGGGAAAACATTAATTAGAACTTGGGTCGTAACCCAGGAGCATTCACTGAGTTATTGTGATTCCGCAGGATATACACTGGACCAGGACCAGGACCAGAACCACTCCAAAACCAATGAGACAAAATTCCTGTATACTTGACAAAGGACCACCAAGTGAACATCAGGAATTACAATAAAACAAAAGAAACCCAACGAATCCTTGTTCTCATACCAATTTACGTTAGGTACATTGTGAGAAGCCATATTGAAAGTTGTCCACCATAACACTAAGAGAAAAGATTTACGAACAACAACAACGGACGACGGATGAGGACGACCAACGCACGGTAACGGTGAAACGGAGCAAGCTCATGTAGCCATTAATCTCGTAGCACGCCATAAAACAAAAGCAATTATTTGTGCGTCTTTTTTTCCGTTGCTCATAATATTTATTAGCGCATCCAAGGATAACGAATGGAGGTCGTTTAATTGATCCCTTTTGTGTCCTCAATGTTGTTGAGGAGGTCGTTCGAATGGTGTTGGGGAGTGGGGGGCTTTGGTATTGCATTGCAATAACAAAGTGATTATCGGTCCTAGGAGCTAACTGTAATGGGAAGGTATTTCGAAAACTGTTTTGTACAATTTTGTATGAATGTACAAAGTGGGTGGGTGGGTGATTTCCATATAATTGGGCTCACCTCATGCTCAAGTAATAGATCAAGTGATAAAAGGTAATTAAGTGTGATTGAATGAGTTTGATACGGAAACACAACAATAGAAAAAATTTGGAAATCTAGGGGAATGTTTAAACTTACTTTGAAGATTACTAGAACTTTGGCATTTCATTCTAAGTTCTGAATGAATGTAAGTCAATTTGAGTCTTGATGTTCCTCCTTTCCTTTTACTAACATCACAATCAGGTTTCCAAAAAATCAACTCTTTCAGCAGCAGCTCAAATGTAAGTAGCATATCAGCGGACTTCGATCTTGCTCTATAACAACAACTTAGCAGCCGAACTGTACAAAACAGCAGGAGATGATTTGGTCAGAAATATACAGCAGTTCATCTGTCGGAGAACAGCATTTCCGACGAATCGTATGTCCGTTGAAGAAACCTTGAACTGTACCTACCAACTAGAGATACAGGGGCATAACCTCAACCAAATTCCCGTGCGAAAATGGAGACTGCAACGTAAGACTCTTCTGGGTAAGCTGCATACATTACAAATTTGAAAATAACAGAAATTATATACCAACAAATTATAAAAGCAACAAAATATAAAATCTACTCCAAACATTGAACGTATAAGAAAGAGTTTTGTATAAAATTTTAAAATTCAATTATATAAAATTTACAACCAGTTTTTGAAGGAAATGTGCAGGAGTCGGTCGACGACAAAATGAGGTTGAAAAGTGGTAACACTCCAAGTCTTCTAAAATTTGAAAACCAATCCGTGTCGAATCAAAGTAAAACCCGGTTTTGTCCGCAGAAACACTGGTTAATCGCGGTTGAAAGCCGGATCTAAGTTGTCGAACATTGTACTTAGACAATTTCCGATTGAGGCAATAGACATCTACACCACACTGTTCAACAGGGGGCTGAATAATGCATACTATCCAGAGCGTTGGAAGACAGTTGTGGTTCATCCTCTCCCGAAAGGACAACTCCAATCTGTCAAATCTTCGGTCGATAAGTCTTCTTTCAAATATCAGTAAAGTATTCGAAAAGATCATCAATAGAGCTCTGATTAAGTGGTCTGCGGACAGCACAATAATTCCGGATAATCAGTTCGGGTTCAAGGCGGAACATGACACCATCTAAACTCTTTTCTGACGTCCAATGAAACAAGTCCGGGTGTTGTTCTGGTGGATTTAGAGAAGGCCTTCGACACCTTATGGTTAGAAGGTTTGTAGGTATCTAAAAATCACCAGACTAAGCATCAATAGGTACACCATTGTTGTATATACTTTATGATATGCTCAACGGTAGAAAGTTTGTTGTCAAAAGTGACAATGTAACTTCTACCACCACCTTTGAAATTAAAAACGGTCTTCAACAGGGTGCGGTGAATTCGCCGATCCTCTTCAGCATTTACACCAGCGACCTGATAGGTAGCGTAACTAACGCAATTGCCTATGCCGACGACCTGTTTGCGTACAGAACGGCTCGAAAGGTTGAAGTTATCAGAATTCTCTTGCAGCGTGACTTCGAGAAAATTCAGTGATACTGCGACGACTGGAAACTGAAAATAAATGTCCAAAAATCGGAGAAAATTTTGTTCCGGACTCCGTTGGCTAAGGCTTCGCGAGATACGTGTAAGAATTGGCGAAAGATGGTCATTGTTGATCCTCACGGACAGGCAGCGATTAGCAAAAGTATAGTGAAGTACCTCGGTATCTGCTTGGACCAGACCCCAGAGTGAAGGTAATTTGCTACATGGCCCTCATACGGCCGATGATCGTTTATGGATGTCCAGTGTGGTTCAACATTGTCCCTTTCCAAATGGAGAAGTTTCGGGTGTTCGAGTGGCAGTGTCTTCGGCGCTGTCTCGGTTGGTATCGGACACCGGTATCTTCCTATCTGCATTATTATTCAAACGAGATTCAATACAACCGACCTCGAATAAACAGAATAGAGAATTTCGTCATAAAACTCATTCTGGGTCACATTGCGAGAGCTATGACTTCGACCAAAAATTTGTTTTTCGGGCCGATCTATCCGAACGACAACTACTTCGAGAATGCACGCTTCAGCGGCTTCATCCCACCAGAGGCATTCCTCTATTTAGACCAGTGCGGCATGATACACGGATAGATTGGGAGTACCGCTTATAAATCACGTCAGTCGTAAAACTGTAGACCAGAGACTCCTATGTATATGAACGAGGCATCCTCGCTCGTGATGGAGCGGAGCTGCTTTGCTTCAGTAGGGCTGTGTCCGAACAGGACCGCATTGATAGGGTGAAGTAGGAGAACCACACCAAAAAACATAAAAAAAGTGACAAAAGTGAAAAGAAATGGACAGTAAACAATACAAGAACTATTCAAAGAAAAAAGACAGTTTTACAAATCCTTAAAAGAACATATTCAAAGAAAAAAAAACATTTTTTGAGATAAATGATCGGATCGGAAGGTATGCCGTTGGAATACAACATCAGCCAAATGGCCGCCACGACCACGCTTGCAGGACCATATCCTTTTCGTGAAATTTTCCATAACCAAATCACAAAATGGCTGCCCTATGTCCTCGATAGCCTCACGAATTCCATTTTTAAGGTCTTGAAACGACGTTGGGGTGTTGGCGTAGACCTTATCTTTCACGTGGACCCAAACCCCAAAGGAAGAAGTCGCAAGGTGTTCAATTAAAAGATCTTGGTGGCCAATTGCGATCACCTCTTCGAGAGATAACATGGTCCGGAAACTTTTCCCGTAAAAGATCGATGGTTTCATTGCTTGTGTGGCACGTAGCGCCATCTTGTTGAAAGTAAACGTTGTCCATCCAGATCAATACCAACCCATTCCGGCCATAAAAAATCATTAATGATCTCTTGATAGCGCAATCCATTGACCGTAACTGTTGCTCCAGCCTCATTTTCGAAAGATTAACTTCCAATGACCCCGTCGGACCATAAACCGCACCAAACAGTCACGCGTTGAGGATGGAGAAGTTTTTCAACAATAACTCTTGGGTTTTCCGAGCCCCAGATGCGACAGTTTTGCTTGTTGACGTATCCTCCGAGGTGGAAATGTGCCTCATCAGTCAAGAGGAATTTTCGATGAAATTCCGGATTATTTTCATGCATTTCAAGGACCCAATCAGCAAAGACACGACGTTGTTGATGATTAGCCGGCTTGAGTTCTTGTGTTAACTGAACTTTATAAGCCTTAAGACCAAACCAAAGTCTTTATGCAAAATCCGGTGTAATGACGTTTGTGGAATGCCTAATTCCAAAGAACGACGAGGAATGGACAAACCTGGGTTTTCTTCAACACTTTGGGCTACAACAGCAACATGTTCTTGAGCGACATGCATGTTTATGCGTAACTGAGAATAACTGCAGCACAACACTTTTTCATTCTAATCTTTCTTTCAAGCCCTACACTTCCAAGATCGATAAAATAGTATCAGCCTTACGCCCAATTTCTTCAAAAAGTTCTAAACTTCTTCTAAAACTCGATCTAGAAAATTTGGAACTCGGGCATTTCTTCACTTCTCTAGAACTCGATGTAAAATCATCATGGAGTACTAAGCGCTTAGAACTTGTTATTTTTAGAACCTATTTCAAGCATGTTTTTAAAACTTGTGAGTCACCCGGTAGTAATTTTTGACAGATATTTCCTTCAATTCGGAACAAAATACACATAATTTTTGAATTTTCGCTTATATTTTTTGTGTATGTGTGTAACTATGTTGTTTATTTCTGCCCGTTGCGTGTTAGTTTTGTGCTTTGGCTATTACGCAGAACGTGGAGTTCGAATCCTTTACTCGTACCCATAAACTGTCAAGAAAAAAGTGCTTCGCGCTCCGTTCGGAATCGGCGTTAAATTGACCCCTAAATTCTTCACACATGCTTTCAGATATGTTTATGATGATATGACTTGCACTTAGGATTTTTCTTTTCTTCTTTTCTTTTAACTGTCGCCACCGGCGAAGTATAGTGACCATTTGTTGATTTTGATGAAATTCCACCCGATTCCGACGTCTGCAAAACGATTTCTTGCTCTCTGGTAAAAAAAAAAATAACAAATGCAATGACCCCGTCTCGAACGGTGAATTTCCCACCGACAATTTTTTCGGTGCACAAGAAAAACCAACAATAATTCATTACCAACAAATGCTACAAGTAAAATATAAAATTTTCCCAACGGACGGTTAACGCGCGCCGCCCCGTCCGATATGAAATCAGCAAATTCATTTCGCTCGTTGAAAAAAACGAAATTTTTATTAAACCAAGTTCTAAGGCTCAAGACGCTCGAATTCGAGGGTCTAATTTTATCGAAGTTCTAACTACAATAAAGTTCTAAATCGAAGTTCTAACGCGTTAGAGATTTAAGGGCTAGAACTTTGTGAAGAAATTGGGCGTTATATTAACAACAAATTACTCTACTCGATTTGCTAAAAGCTTAACTCAGCTAATTCGGTTTAAAATATTTTCAGTTCTGAACATCTCTACTCGAAATATAATCAGGATGGCTAACACACCTTGTTTAAAAACCCTGCAAATTGAAAACTGCAATTTTTTTACATTTCATCAAAATTAAAATCGTACAGAAAAAGTGGTATGCGTGATGAAATTAGCTAAAAGGTCAAACAAAGCCCAAAACCATTCAACCTAGTAGAACACCACATCATCGCATGACCTTTTTTATTTTCCTTGTTTATCACAAACGATTTTCAAATAATCCATTTCCGACCGACTTTGATCTTATTATTAAAAAAAAAAAAACGCACAGTCAACCAATCCTCTGGCACTGTTTTTTTTTTTTTTTTAATGAATTCTCAGTGACGCATTTGATTAGCTTTTATACTACAAAGTGCCTTCATTCATCATACAAAAACGATTCACCCTCACTCTCTGGAAAACAATAATAAAAACATCTTCTTTTGACCTTATCTTATTGTTGCATCAGGAATTCTAAACAATTTGCTTATGGCACACGTTCGTCGTCGTCGGTCGGTCGTTGGCGTGCTAGTAATTTTTCAAACAAAAACAAAAAACACTCTACCACCCCCTGGAGATTGTTTTATAGCGAAGAGGCAAAAAGGAAAGGCATTCAGGAAACATTTTCATCTCAGTTTGACAACTTAATATTTGATACGTCCGTCTGTCGCCTCACGCGCCGTCGTTCATTGAAGCCGCAGTTATGTTGTTATAATAATTGTTAACATTGTTTTTTTTTTTACATTTTTTTATTGAAAATTTTATGGAGGAATTTTAGAATTTTTTGACTCCAGTCGGATAGAGATCACATTGTCACGTGGCTGGTAGTTCTAAGAGATGACTGAACGGTTACGCCGAAGCTAGCATATTTCAGACACTTTTTCAGGCTTATCATATTGTAAAATTTCAAAATTGAGAAGGTGAGACTCTGAGGCATAGAAGAGGAATACCTCCTCTATACTCTGAGATGTGAATAAAAATGCCACTGCCATCTTTGGGGCAACTTCTACCACTCCTCAAAACTGTCCAAATTGTGTACCTTAATTGCAAATAAAAATGGATAGGTATTAACCCATTAGCGCCATTAACCTCTACTCTCTGGTGTGGCAGGAATTCAATTAGGATGCACAAAATTTGTCTATCCATATCCACAAAGGACCCATCATGTAATTATTCAAAATTACAAGCTTCCACCATTTAAACAGCATCGCGCCACTGTCTACAGGACATCGTTAAAGTTAATGTCCCGAGTGTACAGAAAAGAGTTAAAGGAGTAAGATGAAGATCATAAAGCAAAATAAAAAGGAAAACATCTCAAATGATGTCCTCGGGCCGTTGTAAAGGACTAATTCGTTGATTCTTTTGGGTTTATGAATAATTTATTCAAAAATTGTATGATGAAATTGCTAAATGGCTTAATTAAAAATGTTACTCCTTTTCGGTTTATTGTATATGCAGTGCCAGTGGCAGGAGCTAAAACGCGCAGTTACTTAACCCCATTATCCTTTTTTGGAGTTTTCCAATTTTTATTGGCGTCGAGTCGCTGTTATGGTCCCAAAGAAAAAAAAAACTGTGTTCGTACAACTTTTCAATTATCGTCCTGGAAATATTAAGTAATTTTTTTTTTATTTTTCCTTGCAAAATGTCCTGGAAAAGGATCCTAACAAGAGTTTCGACTGGATGGTGTACAAGTATAATATTTACTTTGCAGTCTTGTCGCTTTTTTTTTGTTTTTGGTGTGTGTCTTGTGTCCCCTGCCGTTAGTGTCGTTCTTCCGGGGCTGTGTTTTGCATTTATTCCCCTTAACGGTAATTTATGGCATATTAAATTTTATGATGTCATATTTTTGTACCTTCCCGGACATCAAGACAATGTTTGTTGAAGAGAACAGCACAGCATTAGGCCATTGGTTCAGTGCGGGTGGAAAAGTGTCTGGTGAAAATGAGTTAAATAATAAAAAGGGAAATTTAAAACGTCGTCGTCATCGCCGTAATACTGAAAGAGCAACAACGTATTCTGGAAAAGAATATGGCTAGTGGCACAGAAGACGTGCCATAACAACATGAAAGGATAATACCTACCGCTGCTACTGGCAGCGGGTTTTAGAGCTTAAGATTCCAGTGTCCTCGTTTGGTGCTGTCATCGTAGCAGCTTATTGTTGCCATTACGCAAAAAAGTTCTTTAAAATTTATTAATATTTTTTTTATGTCTTCCTTCAACATTTTGCAATTTAAAATTTATTAACAAGACACTGAAAACAATGTTTGCTTTCTGTCAAAAATATGTTTTGCAGGATATAGTTACATATGAAAGTAAAATGCAAAATTTTGAAATGCAATGATATTTGAAGCAAGCTTAAAACTTGTCACATAATCTTTCCTATTATACCCCAACAGGGGAGGTGTAGCCCTGCTGGTACGAAACGGGGCTGAATCAAAGCCTGAATTTTTAAACATACTTGTGTTCTTTTTCAAAACAGGTTTGAATCAATATGACATTTTTACACCGAAAGAAAAAACATTGGTTGATTTAAACACACTTCATTGTTAATCAACAATTTGACGATAGTTGTGAAATTAAACAAGGTTTTTGATGAAAACAAATAAGATCACATGTTTAAATTAACAATGCAGCCGTGAACACTTTTTATTTTGGTCAGTAACATTAAAATGTTTGAATTAAACATGTTGCTCGTTGATTTGAACATTTTCTTATTCTAAAGCAAGAATATCACTTGATCAACAAAAAAAGTGTTTAATTAACATTTCAACTGAATTTTTTGAAAAGTAACTATGATAAACAACGTATCATATTGGAGAATCACTCATATTGTCAACTTATATGATCAACAATGAAAATATTTAACCAACCACAAGAATTTTTGAAGATATACAACTGTCGTGAAAGTATCACTCAAATGTTTAATTTGAATACTTTAATATAAAGATAAAAAAAACGCTACTCCCTATAACGGAATTACAATTCTGATGCTTGCAAAAAAACTGTTGCAAGAATTAAAATTCTGTTGAAGTCTCACGGATATGCTCGATCAACAATGTTATTATTTAACGAATCACCATAATGGTTGAGGCAACACAAACATTGTTAAAGTGCAATCATTTTCAATTTGAATACTTTTCGAACTTGAAGTATCACGTGTATATTCAATAGAATACTTGTATTGTTTAGCCAGTAACAATCATATTTGAGTTTCAATGCATTTGTTTCGCTTTTCATTAGTTTAGCATGAATAACAGTTTTATTATATGACTAAACTGTGCCTTTAAGAATTGAAGAACCTGCTACCTTCTGATGGATTCACTTACTTTTTGTTTAAGAAATAGGTACAGTTAAGAAATGTATAGAACACGATTAGCTTATCGATGAAAATTAGCACGGTCTCTGAGAACACCATATTTAAGTCCTGCATATAATAACATAATAATTTTGGACAAGATTTAAAAATAAAAACAAATAAATAGAGTGGCGTGACAGCTCTTGAAGAGCCAAGGCCTAAGTGGCTTAGTCTCATCGTCATCATCAATGCTCTAGGTGCGTGTGAAGAATTGAGGGGACCTAAAATTGAACGCCAATTCCGAACGGCAAAGTTGAGAAGCACTTTTTCATGACAGATGATACTCTTGGAAGTTTTGTCAGTTTTTCGCAAGAGGCAGTGTCCGTGAAGGATGAAATAAAAACTATGGGCAGGACTCAAACCCACGACGTTCTGCTTAGCAGCCAACGCACCTAACCACTAAGCTACGGACACTACGAAGAGATATTACCAAGTATATACAAAATTGCACCCAATGTCAAAGATACAAAATAACAAATCTTAAACCCGCTGGACTAATTGAAACACCAGTGCAAGACCAACGTTTCGAAGTACACGCTATAGATCTCTTTGGGCCACTCCCACCTTCGAATGATAACATGAAGTGGATAGTGGAAGACGTCACAACTCACAACTCGCTGGGTTGAGCTATTTTCTTTAAAAGAAGCAACAGCATCCGCATGTGGTAAGATACTGATAACCGAAATTTTCTTATGTTTTGGTCTTCCGAGATGATTACTCAGCGACAATGGGACGCAATTTATTAGTGCTGTTATGCAACATATTACACATTGCCTGGGTATTACTCAATGCTTCATTCCCGTTTATCATCCTGTGGAAAGAAAAAATCGTGACCTTAAGACGCAACTGGCCATTTTAGTTGGAAATGAACATTGCAACTGGCCCGAGAAGCTACCATTCATCAGATGCAATGAATAGTGTGAGATGCCAAACTACCGGATACAGCACAGCCTTTTTAAATTTCGGCAGAGAACTATGCGCTCCTGTTGACGTTCAACGTGATTTTCGAAGAATCATCAAATCCGAAAATGTTGTACCCGGCATTACACCATATTTGAACAAAATGGCAGAGACTCTAAAGAATGCCAGAGAAGTCAACGAAAGAGAACAGGACCGCCAAAAATCTTATACCGATGCAAAACGACGTTCTAATCCAATGTATTCTCCAGGAGATCATGTTTGGGTTAACACCAAAACCCATAGCAAAGCAACTAACCGCTTCACTTCAAAACTTGCCCCTAAGCAATAAAGGTTCTAACAGCTATGAAATAGCCAATCCCGCCAATCCCCACGAAGTTATTGGCACACATCATACATCCGCTTTAACCAAATGTACAAATCCACAAGACGAAGAAGAACCTCTAGTACCAATTAGGCGTCGCGCCGAGGACGACCACGAAAACCTGCACCCAACTAATTTTCTGTATCTTCAGTCTTCTTATTTCTTTCAGATACAAAAAGGGAGATTGTAACAAATACAAAGAAAACAAACAAACAAACAAACAAACAACAAAACAAATAAATGTTCCTTTCCTAATCGATACTTTAACATATTAAATTATATCAATCAATTGTTTATAAATTCATATAGTTTGTTTATTCATTTATTCACGGCCTCACAAAATCACATTTGTAAATAGTTTTCATTTTCTCTGAGAAATGAGTCTAAGGAAATATTCAGAATATTGAAGCAGTATTTAATTTAATTATTTATTTATATAATATAATTATTCATCTATATTTGCATTTTAAATATAATACATTTCTTAAAACACCTTTTCGTTAAAAAAAATTGTTATATATGTAGAAAAAAAAATGTTCGTCGGGTCGGCTTTTTTAATTTGCGATTTCAAATTCGGCCAGCAAAACGAATTAAAACCGAAATGAAATTTAGAACACCTCTAGTAGAACGAGAGTATTGCTTTTGCAGACGAAAATCAGAACAGTGGTGAATGCTTTCTTATCAAAAATCGTTGGCTTAGATATAAACGTATACGTATATAGGTTAACACATATGTTACGGAAAGTGATATAGGGCCATTTTGAAAAGTTGGTGTAATTTTACTTTAAGGCTAATTTCTTCAAGTCGACCTTAGATCGCTTGGTGTTATTACACGGCACCGAATTTTCTGGTTTCTGCAGCCGTGGAGGAGAAACGCGATGTTATGTAAACAAATCCGGAAATGTTTTGGGCATTAAGGACCAATATCATAAAAATATCTAAAGCAATAAACTATCAACAAGTTTTTGAAAAAATTATAGTGACATAATGCGGCGAAGCCATTCGAAGAAGAACGTTGTATTCCATAAAGTAAAGTTTGCCCTAACTAATGGCGTCACAGGTCTAAAAGTAGGTAAATGTTCTTTTATAAATGGTGTCCTAACAAGAACGTAATATTGATATGACTGAATTGAATTGTTGTTTTTCTGGCTGTTATGAGATGTGACGCCGCCGTCTTGTTGAAACCACATCTTCTCCACATTCATTTCTTCAATTCAAGGCATGAAAAAATTGGTTATCATTTCACGATACCGAACAACATTAACTGTTTGCACTTGATCGGACTCATTTAAATAAAAAAAAGGTCCAATGATTCCTATAGTCCAAAATCCACACCACACAGTGGCAATACATTAAAATCTGTTTTTAATTTTTAAACACCAGGAGAAGAAATAATGGTACTTTATTTTCTACTCAATTTGCTTGATCAGTGATGCAACTCAATAAAAAAATAGTAAGGAGCCACTCCTATTGTAGGTTTTCTTTTAAATGCATTTTTTCGGGTGCGGTTATACTTATGCAAGGCACTGTATGTCAACATTCATATCTTTTTTTCGTTAAAAGCCCATATAACCGTTTCAGACCAGAGCTCAGATGGATTTGTAGAGTTCCCTTGGCGTGTTCCTCTCTTTCTGTCTATTTCATTCAATTTTAGAGGTAATATATGCATCTTCCGCTTCCCTGAATCATTGTGCATTCTTAAGGTTAGTGATAAGCTACTACTGACTGTTGTAGTAACAGTAGATACTACTAAGATCGAGGTGACAATATTAATGACAAAATAAAGAAAGCCAGAGAAAAAAATGGTAAATTGTGTGACATCAATTTTTATTACTCCAAGTCAGATTTGGCAGTTAAACAGCATAAGAAAACTCTCAAATATTTCCTCGCGCCATATGGGATCCATGGGAATTCATACTACCCACCCCTTGATACGACTTCACTTAAATACATTTGCCCTCTTTGACATTTACACGTATCAAACGTCTTCCGTCAGACGACGAAAATAGGATATCATATCCTCTTTTTTATACACATCAAAGCCGATTGTCGCACACTTATGGGGATGTGTTCTCCCCATTTTCTAAGGATAAACATTCAAAAACACTTAACGGTTAACCAAAGAATGTATTTTTTTTTCTTTCTTTGTCCCTATTCTTGTTTTGTATTCTTCATTGTTATCGAATGTTCTGTAGATTTAAAGAACATCAAAAAGGGTAGCAGGGTGAGGGCTCATGATACAGGATATGTTTGTCTAGGCCGGTTGCTTGTCCTTCTGGTATATTAAACAATGATGTTTAGCTTCCGGCTCCAAGAAGGGGATGTTTTTTTAAAAGTTTTTTTTTTTTTTTGCACATTGAATTTTCCCATGTAGGTATGTCCTTGGGGGTGATTTTAACTCCTATGGTGTAAACGTTCTTATTCTTTTATTGTATTTTTTTTCAACCGCAATTGTTGTTTTTCGTCAGGTTTTTCTGTGAGATTAACTTTCTTGTTTTACTGACGGAAACTTATAGTAGTAGTAGTATTTATTTATCTATGAAAAGCTTACACTGTAAGATACATTATCTTATAAAATAGTGAAGCTAGTGATTTGTATATTTGCTACAGGTTTGATTTAAATTCAAGTGTTACATATTTTTCCTCAATTTTAGTGGGGGTTCCTGTATGGATGTACCCTTTTAAGTTACACGTTTTTTTTTTTTTTTGAAAATTTTTTTGTAGGG
>CAKKXW010000175.1:0-10105 GCA_920937365.1 Sphaerophoria rueppellii | reverse complement strand
GATTGTCTCATGTAAGTGTCTTTGCAACTTTTCGCCTATCATCTGTATCTCATTTAATGATATACCTCTATCTGTATGACAACTTTCATCATACACTATACGGAATTTCTTTTCTATACAATGATGAGGTATGTAATAAACTATACTGTTTGGCCTGGGGCTTCTAGTTGCCATCTGTACATGACCTAACTCTATACTCTCCATCATCTTTTCTACATAGACAGCTTTCATCTGTACGTTTTTCTCTAACTTTCTTTCTAGGAGCATGAACCTTCGCAATGCGACTTCAAGTGAACTTCCTATCTCTTTAAATTTTTCTTTTAAGTGGCATTTTAAGCACAAACACTCTTCATCACGATAGTGATTTTCTAGGAAATGCTGTTCTACCAATTCCTCTTCTTCTGTACGTCTAGAACATGATTTAATTTCATCCATCTCCCAGAGTCTTCTGAGGAGATTGTCTAACTGAATATCATCTGCGTATTCTATTGCTGGGCAAATATTATTGACTTCATTATGTTCTAGGCGATTCGAACCTAAAACTACTATGCCTAACGACGTCTCCACCATCAGCATTCTTTCGGAACACCGACTTTATGGAATTTGCGAAAAAGCTCACGCTTAGAAGAATATCTATCTGCCTTGGCTTGTAATACTCTGGATCAGCATATTGGTGTGGGCTTATGCTTCCTGAATAAACTACTTCTGCTGTGCTTGTGGGTAGAATAGGTTGCCAGTGACTTTCTTCTGGAATGAACCAAAATGATTCAGTGGCGTGTTGCTCGAAAGGACCCGTGGTATACCATGGCAATATTCTGATCATAGCTTGCCGTGAGATTGCTAGCGGTTTGCCGTTTATACCTACTAGCCTACCTGACGTTCGCTTTGTTTGCATCTTTAATTCTTTCCTTAGCCTGTCAACCATCAGGTTCAGATGAGAGCCTGTGTCGAGCATTGCTCTGAATGAACCATATATAAAGCCATCTGTTTCTATTCTTACCATTGCTGTGTGGATAAAATCTGTACCAACTTCTAAACTATTTACAACCTGTGCATACTTTTCATCATGTTTTATATTATATTGTATCTTTGCGGTTACAAAGTTTTCTATATCTTCTTCATTGCATCTTTTCGATGCTTTGTCTCTTCTTGCTATCCTATTTATACTTTGTTCTGTACCATTCTTCATTTGATTGATGCCTGTACGATTGTTGTCTGTGCGTTTGTTGCCTGTACGTTTGTTGCCTGTACGTTTTTTGCTTGTAATTTTGTTATTTTTCCTGTACTTGAAAGCATATCCGAGACTCCTGGTTTGGTGTCAATCGCTTTTCTTCTTATTGGAGCTTCCGTTGCGTGATGCGCGACCAATTGCTCCTTCTTCTTTCCTCTTACATGTTAGCGAACATGCCGGGTCTTCTTTGCTTGGACATAAGAAAATGTTGTGCTTGGGTGCTCCTGGACATCCAACACAAGCAAGTTTGGACGTTTGCCTTTCATTATGTACGTTGCAGTTGTTGATACCTGTACTCCTTTTATCTTCTGTATGCTTTAAAGAGGGAAAGTATCATTAGATTGTTCTCTTACGGGAACTCTGTACGCTATATACACATAGTTTAACTAAACTTGTTGTTCTTCTTAACGCTTTAAAACTTCTATACCCTTAACTGTAATTTTTTATACATATTATATAATTCTGTACTTCTGCAACTTCTTTAAACTGTACTTTAATTTGTCTATACAACTTAAATAATCTCCTGTACTTTAGAAACTTCTTTATCCTGTACTATAATTTTCTATACATCTTAAATAATTTTCTGTACTTCTGCAACTTCTATAACCTGTACTATGAGTTTTCTGTACATTTTGAATAATTCTCTGTATTTCTGCAACTTCTATAAACTGTACTTTAATTTGTCAAAATATTTTAAAGAATCTTCTATACTTTTGAAACTGCTATACAGATGTACTGAAATTTTCTATACTCCGTAGGTTATCTGTACTATATTAACCTTTATCGATCTTTTGTATCCTGTACCGTGAAAATATTTGTATATCCTTAAGATTCCTGTACACTGTCAGTTGTTGTCTATACTATTAAAGGAAATAATTTGTCTGTACCTTTTAAAAACTTGCTTTCTGTACCTTTGAAATAGTTTTCTGTATTTTTATTTTTTCTATTCTGTACTGTATTAATGATTCTTATTGCTATTTAAGCTTGCCTGTCTGTACAAAAATATTTATATTATTCAAGCATGCTTGGCTGTAATTCTGTATTGCTATGTTTTTCTCAAACGGTAGCATCTGTACATTTTGGCAAACATATTTGCCTGTATTGCTTTGTTCATTTTCGAACGGTAGCATCTGTACATTCTTTTCCTATACATAATGAACTGCGCTGCTTTAAGGCGCGTCTATATTTTGTTTGTGTTGCTTTGTTCATTTTCGAACGGTAGCATCTGTACATTCTCTTCCTATACATAATGCACTGCGCCGCTTAAAAGCGCGTCTGTATTTTGTTTGTGTTGCTTTGTTCATTTTCGAACGATAGCATCTGTACATTCTTTTCCTATACATAATGTACTGCGCTGCTTAAAAGCGCATCTATATTTTGTTTGTGTTGCTTTGTTCATTTTCGAACGGTAGCATCTGTACATTTTTTTTCTATACATAATGTACTGCGCTGCTTTAAAGCGCGTCTATATTTTGTTTGTGTTGCTTTGTTCATTTTCGAACGGTAGCATCTGTACATTTTTTTTTTTTTCTATACATAATGTACTGCGCTGCTTAAAAGCGCGCCTATATTTTGTTTGTGTTGCTTTGTTCATAAGGTATTTCATCATTATTATTTTTACATGCTGTGCTGGCCTAGTATTCCTGTATCTGAACATCATCTTTACTACAAAACTTTCTGTACCTTATGAATTCTTATAAGAATGACGACTAGGCACCAGCAGAAAGCCAGACTTGTAGACAAGGGGCATACACAGGTGCTGCAGTGAGCTACTCTGCCCATAGGAGATCCGACCATGAAATGACATCATTGACCTGCACGCCTCTGTATGTGACAGTACGTCCTTACTTAACGTGTAACCCGACCGTCAACATACGCATCTGCAGCTGCGGGCGATAAGGGCCAAGAGTCTATTCCCCGGTTCGAGCCATCCCTGAACGAGTGAGTGCTCTTCTGCTACAAATGTGAAACGCCTTCCTTCATTTCATCCAGCTCAGCACAATGGAAAGTAAATAATGATTAATATTTGTAAGCCTTTTTCTAATAAACGAAAGAAAAAAAACAAAGGAGGAAAATTGCAAACACGACTGAACATGCTTTAACCCATGATCGCCCGTGAAACAACTCACAAATGTCATGGAGGTGAAGAGCAACTATTATGTCTTGCCTCTCTCCCCCCATGCATGACCATTCCCTTTATTTTGAGCGTAATTACCTGCACTTATATTACTGTGCATATAACGAATGTGCATATCTGTACATTTATATTATCATGAATGTGATAAGCGTGCTTGTCTGTACATTGCTATAAGCATGTTTGACTGTACTTTTCTATTGCTATGCTCATTATCGAACAGTAGCATCTGTACGTTTGTATACACAATACACACCTATACATATTGCGCCGCTTGATTGCGCGCCTATAAGTTTTCTTACATTGCTATGTTCGATCTCAAACGATAGCATCTGAACTCTTCTATATGATATATTCTGTACATAAACAATAAGTATAACCTCTCTCTCAGCTAGCAGCGGCTCGCTCTCAATATATTAACGCAGCTGTGCTGCCTTTTGCTTTTAGTCACGTACACATTTCTGTACATGAGTTTATACTTGTTTTGTTGCTTTTTTTTTTTTTGTAGCACAGAAACAGCATTATGAGAGCAGCTGCGCGCATTGTGTTTTTTTGCAAATAGAACCACATCAACTGAGAGATGATTTGCATGCAATATTACAAAGGAAAAAACAAAAAACATACCTTTGTCCTGTACGCTGTACTCTTTAATTTTTTTTTTTTTTTTTATTTTGCTTTTTGCACTCTTATTAGCTCCTGTACACTTTTCTTTATCTGAACTTTTTATTTTTTTTACTCTCTTGGTATCTGTACACTTTATTATATTTTTTCACCTGAACAGTATACACTCTTTGTCAATTGACACTTTTTGTTTATCTTCCTTTTTTGTTTTTTGTTTTTATTTATTTTATTTGAATTCCAGATTTAGGAACTTATCGCGCTCGCTTTCGAAACTAGAATGAATGCGAGATCGAGAACCAGCTGCTGCCGCACGAACTCAGACACATGTATGTGTATATGGTTCTCTTCTCTTGTCTATTATGTACTTTGTATTTTTGTTGCTGTGTGACTCCCGACGCGCATCTTTACAAACATGTTTGAACATGATTGTTACTTCTCGGTTTTCGCAAGTTACTTATCCGAGCTCGACGTGGACCAATGTATATTTTGGACTGTAATTTAAATGTTCAGTAAATAAAACACATGGTTTAAAGTCGGAAAACCAATATTGGAAAAAAACCGACTATTGAACATATTTTATTGTTTCACTATTAAATACCGTCTTTACACTAACATTTCTGTACTGTTTATTTACGATTTTTCTATAAAGTTATCTTTATTTTGTACACTTTTTCTATGAGGTTATTCTGTACACTTTCTCTATGAACTTAATTTTATTCTGTACACTTTTATATAATTACTTTTTACTGTAAAATTCTAGAACAAATTTACATTCTTAACACTCGACCGATATGCACGTCTTATTCGTTCAATCCTGTACAAGCAACTGACTTATTACTAAAAGAGCATATCGGAGTGAAGCTCCATACTTTTACTAATACATTAAGACATTTTACATAAATACCTATACAAGTGTATATCGGTTCGATACACTGAGGAATATAATTTGTTTTCTTAGTCAACTGACTTTATTTACGCTGGGCCAGCCAAGAGAGTTCAGATACGCTTTTGAATGGTGGATTTTCGACTATGTTTTGTATCTTGTTTTCTTCTTAATTACATGAATTTATCGCATCACATTTGTGCTTAAAGCTGAAAAAGAAACTACTGTAATTTTTAAAAAGAGTTTGTCCATTTGATGTACTTGTAGAGTGGAAATTGGGGAAGGTTTGGAAAAAGAATAGAAAAGTCATTATTTGAAGAATTGGAGCATTAAAGGCCATACGATGAAATTTTCCAGCTACAGCAAACATTTGAGAAGTGTCAGGTTTGTGATCATTACACCAGAAATAGAGGTGTAAAATTTATAATTGATATTTTTTGATATTCTAGTATGGACGCTTTTTTGAATCATTAACTCGGCTTACTCATCGTCGTTATTAACAACTCATCAACTTTTGAGGTTGTTAAAAATAACAGTAACAATTGATAAAAAAAAGCCTAAAGTTCTCAAACAAAAAGTTAAAAGAAGCGTAAAAAAACACGTATACGCCCGAGTGTTCATATGAAGCTCACATAATTTTATATATACATACAAATTGATCAGCACAAAAATCGCGAATAGCTCACATAATTAACACATAAATAGGAGATAATAATGGTCTAGGTTTCATTGAATTCAGTTGGAAAATGAAGAAGTTGTGCTAGCTTAATATTAAGGTGGCATAATTTCATATATCTACAAAAATTGATCAGCACAAAAATCGCGAACTGCACACATAATTAACACATAAAGAACACATAATTATGGTAAAGGACCCAATCGTTTGTGCCCATATTGGTTTGCCAGCTTAATAGACGTAACAGAAACGTTCTAAAATGAATATTTTTTGCCATTTTTTCACATTTTTTACTGACGCTTCGCTCCTATTATTCGCAGCGTTATATTTTATATAGCTTCAAGCCTTCTACGATAAATGCACCAAAATTAAAAGAATTGTTCAATTTAATTAAGCAGTTCTTGAGAATTGAGATAAGTGCGTTAAAACCCAGAAAAATTAACATTTTTTGCAGTTTTTTTTTTTCCACATTTTCCACTGATTAATGCTAAGTAGCCTAAGGCCTCCCTCGATTAATGGGCTGTTCAACATAAAAAGAATTATACCATTCGAACCTGTAGTTCCAGAGATTACCGCGTTCAAACGGACAAACTCTTCAGCTTTATATATTAGTTTAGATATAGATTTAGATCAAGTTTTCGTATTTTACAACGGACGCAATAAAAATGTACACTCGGGCGTATACGTGTTTTTTCTAGATTATTTTATTTTTAACGTTTTTTTAAACCTTTTGCTTATGAATTCTACGGTTTTGTATCAATTGTTGTCTTGTTATTTTTAACAATCCTTAAAGAAGAGTTCTTGTTTGTATCCAATGAACAATATGAACATTTTTGCCTATATTCAATATTTGGGCATAAAGCCTCCACAAAAGGGTCTGCTTAATTTCTAGGTTCACAACTCGACCCGAATTTCATGATGCAATAATGTCAACGTCAACAATGTAAAAGCCGAGTTTATGACTCAGATTCATACGAGAACATCATTTGAGATCGTGGCAAGGAGGAATGGACATGAATCTAAATCTAATCATCGACTATTGGATGAAAAATATCCGACTAGAGTTCCATGAGCTCATTCGACCAAGAAATATCAGTTTTCAAAAAAAAAAACACCACAATAGACAAAAGAATATTTTTGCAGTAACTGACAAGTTTCAACGTGTTGGCTCCAATTCCGCAAAAAATCATCATCATTTCAGCCATACCCACAAATAATTTTGATTTCATACAATAAATTCATAACATAACTGTTGTACGTTAAGTATTTTAGTAGATAATTGGTTGTATGTAATGGAATGATACATTACAATTCATGAGAAAAAAAATACGTCAACATTTTAACCCATTTAACCTTCTGCACACCAGGATAAATTTTTAATTATTTGATTCACCGCGCTAGTGTCAAGTTTTAATTCACATTTTAACGCAATTCACACACGGCCTCACATAGATAAAAATATATTTTCACTCACAAAGACAATTTTCCATTTATGCAGACAGGATCAAAAATTACTCGAAGAATTTTTCGTTCGAAGCAGCCCAAAGCGTTTTCATCGGATGTTGTCATGGTCCATGTCTCTGCACCATACATGAGGACCGGGAAGATGAGGGTTTTGTAGAGTGTCACTTTAGTTGCTCGGCAGAGGACTTTACTACTCAAATGCCTTCTTTAGTACAAAACAGCAGCGATTGGCAAGGGTGATTCTTCGTTTGATTTCAGCGCTGGTGTTGTTGTCTGAGTTGATAGCTGAAGTAAGTTGAGCTTTTTCCAGAAGAATAAATTAAAATCAGTGTGAATAGTTTGACTAAACTACATTGATATAAAATTGATTATACGAGTACACCGTACAGTAATTCAACAATAGCGGATCCTAGGTAGACGGATTTCTCAACTACCTCGAAGTTAAATCTGTCTATGCTGACGTTTGCTCCAAGACGTCGATGTTGAATGTCCTTTCTTGTTGACAGCATTTACTTGGTCTTGCACTCGTTAACCGCTAGACCCGTCTTCCTGGCGTCTGTCTCAAGACTCATGAGCGTACTGAAATCACGCTATGTTCTTCCAGTTATGTCAATGTCGTCTGCGTATCCCACCAGTTGGACGGACTTTTGAAAGATTGTGCCTCTGATATTGATGTTGGAGCTTTGCACAATCTTTTCAAGAATGATGTTGAAGAAATCGCGTGACAACGCATCGCATCTATAGACGCTGTCATACGCTGCCTTGAAATCGATGAAAAGGTATCAGGTATCGATTTGAAGTTCCTGGGTCTTCTCCAAGATCTGCCGTAGGGTGAATATTTGGTCGATGGTGGACTTTCCGGGTCTGAAGCCACATTGATAAGAACCTAACAGGTTATTGACGAAGGGCTTCAAACGTTCACACAGCACGGCAGACAAGATCTTATAGGCGGAATTAAGGAGACTTATACCTTTGTAGTTGGTGCAGTTCAAGGGATCTCCTTTTTTGAAGTTCGGGCATACGATGCTGAGGTTCCATTCATCGGGCATGCTTTCCTCCGACTGTTCGGCGGCTAGCCCGTCTGCTCCAGCGGCTTTGTTCGACTTAAGTGTATCGCTATCTTCACTTCGTCAATGTAGGGTGGGTGGAATTTTTGGCCTTCTGCACCCAAATTGAATGGTTCTGTATTGCTGACGGAGTTTTGGTCGTCATCGCCATTTTTTCATATCCTCATATCCTCAGCACTGACTGCGGTTCCACTACGATGTTCCCATGATGGCCTCTGCAGGCTTCAGTTCAGGGTGTATAAGCCCGGGAAGTTTGTTTCAACTTTTGTAGAACTTTCGAGCCCCGTTTCTGTTGTGACATCCCTCTATCTCCTCGATTGCGCGCTTCTCATGCTCCTTTTTTTTCTTTCTGAGAAGTTTATACTCCTCTCTCCTCTTCTGCTCGTAGAGCTCACGAGCTTCTCGTGTCTTTCTTTGCAGCGCCGCTTTGTATGTCTCTTGTTAAGCTGCATGTGCTCGCCGGCACTCATCGTCAAACCAGGTATTTGTGGTGGCCGTGTAAAACCTAGCACTTCAAAGGTGGCATCTCTGATGGCTGCTTGGCAGTGTTGCCACTGGTTCTCTATATTTTGTGCTGGCAGCAGAGGACTTCTGAGGAGATTTTCGGAGACATGATCGGAAAAGGATGTAGCAATTTTTTGCGATTGACGTCGAATTTCCTATTAGCATTTTTTTCGCGTGTTGGCCTTGATCGGGACATCCGCATTCGTACCTAGGCTACAACAAGGTAGTGGTCCGAGTCGATGGCACCCCGATGTCGATGGCCAAACCGCTCCTTATAGGCCCGTGCTACAAATATGTCGTAGTAGCCCTATAAGGTGTTCACTAAGTAGTTCATCCTGACTGGAACTGTAGTAGCCAATATTGATTCCATCTTGGGAGTTCTTCCGCTGCCACCTGTTGAAAAGGAGGCATGCCTTAGTGGACGCATACCTTCCCCGCCCCCTCTCTCTCTCTCTCTCTCTCTCACTTTGCTGCTGTGTTGGAACCCAATCTTCGGTTGAAGGTACTGGGAACCTGTTGTTCACCACGGGGAGGTGGAGAGTGGGAGTTGATAGGCAGAGGTTCTTGTGGACGCTTGTGTCCTCATGTTTGGTGCACATGGACTATGACAACATCTGATGAAAACGCTTTGGTCTGCTTTGGGAGAAAAATTCTTCGAGTGATTTTTGGTCCTGTCTACGTTAATGGAGAATGGAGACGAAGATTCAACCAAGAACTGTACGAGCTGTACAGCGACACTGACCTAGCCAAAAAAGCAAAGGTCCAACGACTTATATGGTTGGGTCATGTTGAGCGAATGGAAAATAATGCTACAGCTCATAGAGTCTTCGAATCCAAGCCGGAAGGACGTCGCAGAAGAGGAAGACCGCGACTCCGGTGGAGCACACAGGTGGTAGAGGACCTGAACCAACTTGGAGTGCGAAACTGGAGACAGTTAGCCAGGGACCGAGCTGGCTGGAGAAGTTTGTTGGGTGAGGCCCTGGTCCGACCTGGACTGTAGCGCCACCATAAGTAAGTAAGTTAGAAAGTAAGAATGAATTGAACTCAAATAAAACTCAAGTATTTTTTTTACAAGAAATTTTCTCAAAACGGTCATCATCAGCATTGATTTATTTCACATCATTTCTTTTACTTTTTTTTTGTTCATATCAACATTTATTTTTGTTCTTGTTTCCATTGTTTTCTTCGTAAATCCGATAAAAATAATTTTATTAAAAGAAGGCATATACATTAATTTTATTTTGAATTATTTTTATGTTTCCTTGAATATTCACTTTATTCAAAATATAAATATATGTATTGTGTATTGTATGTATGTATGTATACGTGTATATATTTTCTCACACTTTAGTTTCACATGACCAGTCACAGTCACAAAAATAAAAAAAATATTCTTTTGTAAATCCCAAAAAGACGAAAAATTTAATAATTAACATTTTCAACATCGTTCTCATACCAACCTTAATTTTTCGTTTAAATTTATTTACATATCATTTTTTTTTTTTTTTTGTTTTGTTTTTGTTTT
>CAKKXW010000173.1:0-45519 GCA_920937365.1 Sphaerophoria rueppellii | reverse complement strand
TTTTAATTCTTGAGAGCCAACAGGATCATCAACATTATACACACATTATCTATGCGTTCACATCTCTAGGGTGTTATAATCCTATGAAACCTATAGGGTGAGGTATTTCGTTATTGAAAATCAAATATCGTAGGTTTTAGAATGTGTTTATTCATATAGTTATAAATTGGAATTTTAGATATACATTTTTGTTAATGATTCATCAGGGTTTTTTTCTTACCTACTTCAATCTATCTCTATCTATATATATAAAAATGGATTTGTGTTTGTTTGTATGTCTCTTGTAGACTCCGAAATGGCCTAATATGCTGATTCCACTGCCGCTAATGAAGAGAATAGCGAAGTAGATTAAGAACAAATCTCGACTTTTCTGGTATTTAGGGTACATATTAGTTGTGTTCATTGACACTGTGCTGGACTGTTCTAGACAGAAAAGTACAGCTTTTTGCTGTTCATTGAGGTTTTTTCTGTGCTGATCTGTTCTACTTTCCTGTTCATTGACAAACCTAGAACAGTTTAGAACAGGATTTTCTGTTCTTGCTTTTGAGTTAGAACAGGTTAGAACAGACTCCTGAGAAATGTCATGTTTGTTTACGTTTTGATTTGGCGGTGTTTGTGTTTTTTTTTTCTCGTGATTTGAAAAAATTAAAATAAAGTTATTTTGCCAATTTGTTTAATTTGTTTTATTAGATAATAATAAAATACATTGAAAAAAAAATGCATCAAATTCTTTTACATTTCATGAAATAAAAGGTTATAACATTCGTCACACTTTCATTCCAATCATCTGAAGAGGAATCCGACGAAAATCGCTATCAATGAACACAACTATTAGTAGATGAAAATATAGAATAATAGCACATTTAGTACAATACTACGTTTCGTCTTCCTTAAATCCAAGAAAATTCGTGATTTATCGTTAATCTACTTCGCTAAATCTTGTGATTAGCGTCAGTGGAAACAGCATATAACAGATATTTGTGAAATGTTCATGGTTGATATTGTTGTATTCAGTGATTTCTGTGAAAAAAATTGGAAAAACCTCATGGAAGAGTGGGAAAACTGGAAAAACAAAACAAAGGTCGGAAATTAGATTTTTTTTGTTTGGCTTTTTTTGGTTCAAAATAGATTTTCGAATGGAAAATAGAAAGTTCTTGAGGAAAAAATCGGAAAACTCATAAGTTTTCAAAGGGAAAATTGCATGTAATTGTAGGTGCATTGGAAATTTGGAAAATTTCAAAACAGGTTTTCGATTTTAAAATAGAAAGTTCTCGATGGAAAACTCAGAAAACACATTTGTCTTCACAGGGAAAACTGCATGTAATTGTAGGTGCATTAGTCTTCAAATGAAAACTGGAAAATTTCGAAATTTTCAAATGGAAAATAGAAAAATTCTTGATGAAAAACTTAGAAATTTCATTGGTTTTCAAAGGAAAAATGAATAATTTTGGATTGGGAACTCGGAAAACTCTGCGAGAGCACGATGAACTTCAAGACTTTAAATCAAGTTTTGCTCTTTCCAGAGGTGTGTTTCCCAATATATGGAAGGATTCTTAAATATTTCCGATCCATAAGCAAGGCTAAAATCTCTTGTATCCCCAAACGTTTTGAAAGTTTAATTTATGATTCGGTTTAATTTCATTGCAACCCCATATTCTCTCCCGCTCAAAATGGTTTTCTTTAAGGAAGATCCACCACGTCCAACTTAATTGAATTTTTATCAAGTGTTCTATCAGCCCTCGAAAATTAAAGTGAAGTGGATGTTATATATACTGATTGCAGCAAAGCCTTTGATAAAATTTCCTTCAAGATAATCTATCCGAAACTCAAAGCTCTTGGTCTTTCACCAATTTTTATAAACTGGATAATCTCCTACCTTGAGAATTGAGTTGTCTTCCGAAATTCAGTCCCCAGTCCAATTCATGCTACTTCCGGGGTTCCACAAGGTAGTCACCTCGGTCCTCTACTTTTTTTTTCTTTTTTTGATTGGTGCTCTCATGACTTCCTTGAGTTAAATATAAATATATGTAAGCGAAATACCTTCTCGCGTAAGCAAAACCCAACTCATAGAATATACTCTTTGGTTAATGACGCCATAAACAAAGTCGATTCTGTAAGAGATCTCGGTTTAATGTTTGATAAAGGCTTGAATTTCCATTCCCATACCCCGAGCAAATAATTAATAAAGCTAATAGGTCTCTCGGTTTTATTAAGCGATGGTCTAACGAATTTTCCAATCCCTATGTGACAAAATCCCTTAACGTTTCCTTAGTCCGACCTCATCTTGAGTATGCATGCCAAGTTTGGTCCCCTTATAATGAACTCCATTCACTTAGAATTGAAGATGTTCAAAAACGTTTCATTCGATTTGTCCTGTGAGGCTTCCATTGGGAAGATTCTTCCAACTTGCCTGCTCACACCGACCGACTTAAGTTGATAGGCTTGCAACCCTTAACTACTAGACAGAAAATCGCCGATTTATCGTTTGCTCACCAATTGTTATTGGCCAATATAGATTCCACGACACTCCTCAGTAAAATCCAACTCTACACTATCCCTTGGAACGTGCGATCTTTCTCTCTTTTTAGTATTCCTCATCACCGCACAAACTATGGATTCTTCGAACCAATGTCCAAAATTCTTCGTCACTGTAATGCTGCAAATTCAGTGTTCGATTTTACTTCTACCCGCTTCCTTGAGACCCTTCTCCAAACCAAATGTTTGGGTTCTTGTTCAATAAAGAACTTTTATGTGGGCCTAAGGGCCCACACGAATCAAGGTTCAAAATCGATAACAAGAACCCCAAAAAAAATAGTTTTAAGTTAGTGATAAGTTTAAGTTAAGTCAAAGCTTGGATTCAGCTAAATAAATAAAATGAAAAATAAAATATCCTTTAGCGACTCTTGATCCGCTCAATCCTCAATGCATTTCTTATAGAACTTTCACTGCAGGTATAGCCTTAATAAAAAACAAAATTTTGGGAAAAGGAGAACAATCGAAAGCTGCAGGGAATTTTAATTTTTGTGAAATGGTCAAAACACATCGGAAGAACGAACATTTGTTGAATTCTCAAAGAAATATGAAATAATGAAAGTAGAATGTTAGTTGTAAGGCTTGGAAAAATTCAGATATATGGAGTTCTCTATTTCCATTGGATTCAAGCAAATCACATTGCATTTTATTATTATTATTATTATTATTATTTATTTATTAAAATCGCTTACAAAGTAAGATAATTCATCTTGTGAGTTATTGCAAGCCTTGAAAAATATTAAAGCGCTCGAAATCTTTACGTTTAATGTTAGAAGTAACAAAAAAAACAAAAAAAAACAAAAAAATAAATTAAATAAATAAGATAATATAAATAAACAATACAAATTAAAATCAAATAAAAAAGAACAAAGAAAACAAATTTGAAGTATTTTAAACAATATCAACGATTTGCCAAATATGAGAAAAGTATGGTTTTAAACCTCCTAATGCTTACTACTCCCCTTATAGTAATTGGCAGAGAGTTCCAAAGGCCAATGATGTGAACAAAGAACTGACGTTGAGAGTTAAGGTATTTAAATCGGGGAATTATAAGAATAAATGACCTTGTGGAATTAGGAAAATTCAGCCTAGTATACAGATAGTCCGGTTGTTTTGATTGTATAATGAGATGCAGATAGCAAAGTGAGCGAAATTTTAGAAAATTATCTAAACTACAACCACACAATTGTTTAGAGTAAAAAGAGACATGATCAAAAGAACGAAGGTTATACACAAAACGTGCAATGTTGTTGAATACAACATTAAGTCTATGCGATGTCACTGAGTCTAAGTTACTAAATACTTCGCAACAATAGAACAATACAGGAAATAGAAGCGTTTTTGCTAACAGTAGCTTAGTTTTCTGTGGGATGAAGTGCTGAGTGATTCGAAGAGATCTGAGGATACCGTAAACTTTGCCTATTGAGCTGTTAAGATGGTCGTTCCAAGTAAGAGTACGATTGAATACCATACCTAGGTTTCGCGCTGAATCAACATAACAAATCGTTTCATTTTCGATACATAGGGGGCGTAAATTCGATGAGTCAAATATCTTCCGATAGATAGGCAACGTTTTTGACTTGATTGGGTTAAGATGAAGGTTATTGATTCTAGACCAACGTGAAATACTAAGCAGGTCCTCATTCATCTTGGAGACAGCCTCATCTTTCGCAAGTAGAGGTCGACAGATCAAAAGTTGCACATCGTCTGCATACAAATGAATAGAGCAATGTTTAACTTTAAGCGGTAGGCTGTTTATGTAGATTGAAAAGAAAATAGGTCCAAGTATTGATCCTTGGGGGACACCATGCGGGACATTTACAAAGTTGGACAATTTTCCATTTGCCACTACACATTGTTGTCTGCAATCAAGATAAGACCTTATTAACTTGCAAGCTTCCGATGTAAAACCAAAGCTATGTTGTAGTCTACCACAAAGTATAGAATGGTTCACAGTGTCGAAAGCCTTAGAAAAATCAAGGAGGGTGAGCAATGCAAAATTATCTTTATCTAAAGCAACTCTTATTTCGTCGGTGACGAGAAGCAATGCTGACTTACAGCTACGTTGAGGTCGAAAACCGGACTGGTGAGGGCTAAGTAGGTTATTAGAAGAGAGATAGTTTTTAATCTGTTTGGAAATTGCTTTTTCGAAAACTTTCGACAAAAATGATAAAATAGCTATAGGCCGAAACTCTTTAACCATACCAGTGCTGTTCTTAGGAATAGGGATTATTTTGGCATTCTTCCATTCCATTGGAAATTCCGATGTTGATATGATGCTGTTTAGTATGTGCGTAATGAAGCGCAAGATGTAAGGGAGCAACAGTTTTATAAATTTTGGATTTATTAGATCAAGTCCAATAGCATTCGATTTGATTGAGATTATAGCCTCTACAACATCTTCTTCGGTTAACCTGTCAAAATAGAAAGAGCTACTTGTCAAGCTTAGCAATATCTTTGTTAATTGTAATAATTATAAAGTTTCTCTGAGGGGTGGCGAGACGAAGTTCGCAGGGTCGGCTAGTTCTAAATAATTTCTAATTAAGTGACAATACGATTAACAACCGTTACTGTAATCGTACTCGGTGAAAATGGACCCCAGCGCGTGCGGTGTCTGGGGGGAAAGAAGCGTGGGTTAAATAAAAAATAAAAGATCGAGTATAGCTCTGAACCAGACTTACATAGTTGATAAGTGCTAAGTAAACCCTGTAAATTTGCCTTGAGACTTAACAAAAATAAAAATGAAAAAAAATATATTTTTTTTAAATTCTTTCGTGAATACTACAGCTTAACTCGTGTGCACCAATATCATCTATTCATTGTTTGGAGTGACTGGATTTCTGCTGAAACAAACAGAAACTTCTTCGCAATGTATGTGTTGTACAATGTACATACCTAATGCAATAGATAGAGAAACAATTATTTATTACGTCAAAATGTTTACATAACAAAAATACTTAAAATTCTCAGATGAAAAAAACAAATAATTCATCCTGACGTGTGAATTATTAACAATATATACATAAATGTATTTTAAAATATAAATTTTAAAGCTTCTTTACAGCAAACGTTGCACTGTCATGGATAGGATCCAATTTTTCTGAAAGAGTATATCCATTATATATTAAGTCTGCGTACTTGATCTGTCCAACAGTGTCAAATCCAAGTTTTTGTCCAACAATTTGTGTAAATTTTGATGAGAATACTGAGCAAACAGCTTTTGGCCGTTTTCCCCAAGCATGCCTTGGAAAGTCATCACCCGACAAAGGCGCAGTTCCAAATTCTCGTAAGAAATCGATAGTATGGTTACATAGTAATCTAGCGATTCCCAATCGTTCAAATCCCGTTTTCGTTGAAAGAAAGACCACTTCTACACAGCAGTCAATATTAAATTCTTTGTAAATGTTGTATACATTTTCTAATTGTTCAAGAAGATTTCCAATAAATATCATTTCTGGAGTTTTGAAAGTATAGAAGATTTCATCAAGGTTTAAGTTTGAGCTTGGGGCCTATGACGAAAATTTTATTTAAATGCAAATAGGTACATTATGCTTTTCAAACTATTTCTTTATTCAAGTTACCAATATTTTATTTCCACATAAGGCTGCTAAAGAACCACTTTCAACGTGTTTAGCTGCAAACGAAATTCCATCTTTCAGGACTTCACGGAACAGCTTTTCAATTTCTTTCACAGCTTCCGGATTTGCTGGAAGGTTAGTTGCTATGCTTAAGTTTTCATTTTTTGGAAAATTTTCTATAAATAACTAGAAAATAAAACAAATTTGTTTTTTATTATTCTCAAGTTAGAAATACCAAAAAGAAACTAGGATGGAAAGATGTGCCTGAATGCGTCGATATATGTAAGAACAATGAAAATACTTTAGTTTATTTACGCTTAGTGCAAGCAGCTTAAAAACTAATAAATACATAAAAAAAAAATTCTTAAACAAAAAAGAAATAAGTTAAACATAACAATAAAATGATATAAAAAATGAAGCATTAGGTTATTTGATGGGATAGGTTTGAAAACAGGGTATTGCGAAGGAGTGGTTTGGATACGTGGAAATCAAAAGCATTAGAGGAGTTGCTGACATTACTAAGCATTCTAGGCTGGGGTCCATTTTCACCGAGTACGACGGCAATTACGGTTGCTAGACGTATCGGCACTTATTTAAAATTTCGACTAAAAATAAGAAAGCGATGGCGACACGAACATAAGGAAGACAAGAGTTTGGGACTGTTGCAATAAGCAGTCCAACCTGGGATCAAAAAGAAAATTAAAATTTTAAATTAAAATTTTACAAAACGTAAAAAAAGCAATAAATAAGAAAGAAAAAAAATAAGTACAAAATTTAAAAAACAAAAATTTTAAAGTCCAAAATAAAAAATAAAAAATAAATAAAAAAAGAAAAACAAAGTAAAAAGTAAATAAGCGTGTAGAAGACACCTGTCAAATACGTAAAAAAAATTAAAATTAAATTAAATAGAAAAAAAGAGTCAGTTTCTCTCTACTTCATATAAGTATTTATTTATTTTATTAGTTGTTTTAGGAAATACTGTATAAAAGCTTCTTTTGAGTGATCTTGCTATGGTTGAAATCAGAAATATTCGAGTTTTCGTTCACCTTTCGTAGTATTCTCGTAATTGGTTCATTACTGCCGTAGTCAGTTCTGTGATGAGCCTGATGGAATTGGGGAACCGATCTTAGAGAATGAAAGTTAACGTTGATACTCATTGCATCAAGAAGGGTTGAGGATTCTGTAGCACCAGATAAAATTTGGTGTACGAAAATAATGTCGGAAACTTCACGACGTTTTTCTAGTGATTGCAGCTTTATAAGCAACAACCGTTCTTCATACGGAGGTAAGTGGAAATTGTTGTATTGCTTCAATTCTCTTTATATGGACTTGGTGATAAGGGGACCATACTTGGCTGGCGTATTCTAGTAGAGGCCTTACAAACGTGGTATAAAGAGATTTCGTAACGTAAGGGTCCGAAAATTCCTTAGACCAACGTTTGACGAAACCTAAAGCGGAATTAGCTCTGGCTACTATATTATCATAGTGAGACCTAAAGTTTAGCTCGCTATCGCAAATAACACCTAGATCTCGGATAGTTGTTACTCTGTAAACAATACATTCGTTGATATAATAGTCGCGTGTTGGTGGACGAAAACGTTTACGGGAATATGTGATTGAATTCTAAATGTTTTTTTGACACCAAACATAGAAATTGTTTGAATCGGCTGCAAGGGTAGAGCATCATCGGGTGATGAAATCATTCTAAAGATTTTCATGTCATCTGCGTACATTGAAACTTGGGAATTTTCAATCACAGATTCTACGTCATTAATAGTCAAAATAAAAATAATAGGGCCTAGGTGACTGCCTTGAGGGACTCCCGATTTCGCAGTAAATGGTTCTGATATTGAAGATCTAAATAAAACGCGATATTTACGGTCGGATAAATATGATTCCATCCATTCAATGAAACCAGGAGGGAATCCAAGGGCCTTTAGCTTGAAAGATATAATACTGTTGGAGATTTTATCAAACGCCATGTTAAAGTTCGTAGCAATAACATCAACTTCTTTTTTACCTTCTATTGAGTTCAACGCATAAGAAACAAATTCAGTAAATTTTTGGTCGTTGATTTCCCTTTAAGGAACCCATGTTCCTTGGGCGAGAATAAAGATTTGCAATGAAAGTACATGGTGTCGAAGATAATACTCTCGAATAGTTTTGGAATGCAAATAATTGGAATTGCAGAAATATCTGATTTACAGCCTTTCTTGTGAATAGGTATTATAAAAGAATCTTTCCACAAAGATGGAAAAATTCTTTGAGAAAGAGATTTTGAAAAGAGCGGTAAGAGGCCGTGCCAAATTGACTACGTACACACTTCTTTAATACAATTGCAGGTAAACCATCAGGCCCAGAAGAGAAATCATCTTTAAGTTTACTTATTTTGCTAACCACATCGTCAACAGTGATGTTGATCGATACCAATGACGTTTGGTGACAATTGTTGAAATAAATAAAATAGTTAGCATCAGGTACAAAATTACTGTCGGAAAAAGCAAGACTAAAGAACTAGTTATAATTTAAAGTCGTTAGAGGAGTGATCTATATAATTAAGGGTATTAGGAAAAGGATATCCATCCGTTTTTTTATGTTTGTGAATTGCCATTGCATTTGATTGATATATGCCTCATAGAGGAGTTTTGAGAGAGCAGAGAATTCGTTGTACTACTAAATAGGAGGAATAGGGATTCCAAAAAGAGTTACAGCTCTTATATTACGGGGGTTGGTAATAAAAGATATATAAATAAGTAGAGCCAATACCAGTAAGTAAGTCGTGAATAAAAATCACATCGGCCATATCACGACGTATTTCTAAGGACTGCAAGTTAATGAGTCGCAACCGTTCGCCATATGGTGGGAGATGGTAATTGTCTTCCCATTGAATGTTACGGAGTGCGAACCTTAGAAATCTTCGTTGAACTGCTTCAATGCGTTTGATCTGGGTAGCTTGATACGGTGACCAAACTTGGGATGCATATTCGAGAATAGGTCTGACAAAGGTAACGTAGAGTATTTTAGTTACACATGGGTCTGGGAATTCTTGAGACCAACGTTTTATAAAACCGAGCATGGCATAACTTAATTACTTAAGGTGGTGCTACAGTCCGTTGTGGACTTGGGCCTCAATCAACAGTCTCCGCCAGAAAGCTCGGTCCTTAGCTAGTCGTCTCCAGTTTTGCACTCCCTCGGGAATAGTGTCGTAGGCTTTCCGGACTGGAGCATTGGTGTTCATCCGCTCTAAATGACCGAGCCATCTGAGTCTCTGGACCTTGACCCTTCTGGCTAGGTCCATGTCGTTGTACAACCCGTAAAGTTCGCTATTATATCTTCTTCGCCATTCTCCTTCAATGCACACGGGGCCAAAGATGACCCGAAGAACTTTCCTCTCGAAACAGCCTAAGGCACTTTCATCCGATTTTGTCAAGGTCCATGCTTCCGCACCATACAGCAGGACTGGGATGATGAGTGTGTTGTACAGTTTTACCTTAGTTGCTCGAGAGAGGGTTTTTCCACTCAATTGCTTTCTTAGCCCAAGGTAACAGCGATTAGCAAGAGTTATTCTTCGTCTGATCTCGGCGCTGGTGTTATTGCCCGTATACACCGCTACTACCTCGAAGTTATATGCGATTATTGTGACGTTCTGCCCGAGCGAGCCCTCGATGTTGGGTGTCCTTCCTCGAAGACAGCATATACTTCGTTTTTCCCTCATTTACCGCTAAACCCATTTTTGCCGCTTCTGTCTCAATTCTCACAAAGTCGCCATTGACATCACGCTGTGTTCTTCTTATTATATCAATATCATCGGCGTACGCGAGAAGTTGAACAGATTTTTGGAAGATAGTGCCTCTGGTGTTGATGTTCACGTTGGAGTTCTGCACTATCTTCTCAAGAACGATGTTAAGGAAATCGCATGACAGTGCATCACCTTGTCTGAATCCTTTTTTGACTTCGAAAGATTCCGTAAGCTCGTTGCCAACCTTGATGGAGCAGCGTGAGTTTTCCATCGTCAGTTCGTCTCTGTAGATGCTGTCATACGCGGCCTTAAAATCAATGAAGAGGTGGTGGGCATCGATTTGGAGTTCATTGGTCTTTTCCAGGATCTGCCGCAACGTGAAAATTTGGTCGATGGTTGACTTTCCTGGCCTGAAGCCACATTGATAAGGACCAATCAGATTGTTGACGAAAGGCTTCCGACGTTCACATATTACGGCAGAGAGGATCTTGTAGGCGATGTTTAGTAGACTTATTCCATACTATCTGTAGTGGCGCAGTTTAGAGGATCTCCCTTTTTCAGGATCGGGCAAACAATGCTGAGGTTCCTTTCATCGGACATGCATTCCTCTGACCATATCTTACAGATGATGCAGCTAGTCTATCTGCTCCAGCGGCTTTGTTATATTTCAGCCGTGATATTGCGGTTTTCACTTCTTCTAGGTAAGGGTCACGGAATTGTTGGCTATCATCGTGTCCGATGAAGGCTCCTGTCTGACGGCGGTTATTTTTGTTCGTCGTCGCCGTTAAACAATCTACAGAAGTGGTCTTTCCAAATCCCCAGCATTGACTGCGATTCTACTATGATGTTCCCTTGTTTATCTCTGCAGGCGTCGGTTCTTGCTCGATGACCTCGAGTCATCTGTTTAACCTTTCGGTAAAACCTCCGAACTTCATTCCTGCTGTTGGCTCTCTCAACATCCTCGATCTGAAGCTTCTCATGCTCTCTCTTTTTCTCCTGAGAAGCTAGCGTTCCTCTCTCCTCGTTAGCTCGTAGAGCTCACGAGCAGCTCTTGTCCTTCTATGCAGCGCCGCTTTGTATGCCTCCTGATTGGCTGCATGGCCTGCCTGCATTCTTCGTCAAACCAGGGGTTTCGTTTTGGTAGCTGTGTGAAACCTAGCGCATTAGAGGCAGCATCTCTAAGCTCTAACTGCTTTCTGGCAATGTTGCCACTGGTCTTCGATACTTGATGTTGGCGGCATAGGAGGTTACTTGACACTCGATCAGAGAAGGATCTGTCGATCTCTCTCCTGGTCAGAATCGAGAGCTCTAATTTACACCAGCCCAAAAATATCTATTCATTTTTCCCAAAAGAGAAAAAACACCAAGAAGAAAATACGATAAATAGGTGTCAGCTGAAAAAGTCAAAAAAAGATGACTGTCAATTTTGACTATCAGCTTATACAGACAAATTGTCTTAAATTTGTCAACTATAAAGAAAAACTAGCTTACACGATTCCACCCCTGAGAACGCTGCAGTCCATTGAAGCCTAAAATCGAAACTAACAAAACACCTAGAAATTTCGAATTCGAATTCTAACTCTTCTTTGAATTCCAACATTCTGTCATTCTGTGTGCATAGATGTTGGTAAGCAAGACAAGCAGTTTTGATTTCATTGCTATAAAATGATAAGCTGAAAAATGCAAAACAGCGCATACGTCAAACTTAAATAAATATATCTATCTATTACTCTAACAGTTACAATTTCTTTTTTTTTATATATAGGCATTCATGCGTTTATGTTATCAATCGGCATAAAAAATTATTAGTTATGAAATTGTTACTGATAGGAAAACATGACCCAACCTTCACCTTATACAATATCAGTTTTTTCAACTATTTCAGCTCTCTGAGTAGTGAATACTCAAGCTATCTCTTACCTTTACTGCTTCTTCCTGATTTTCTTCTGATATTTTGACAATTTCAAACTTTCCTTAATTGAAAACATTAAGTCTTAATATTTCATGTCATTTTTTAAACGCATTTATTACCATTGCAAATATATTTTGAAGTGGTCTTATTTAAGCTTTCCATTTTGAATAACAAACTTGTGCAATAATTTCGATTCAATAGATTCAAATACTATCGACTAGATCAAAAACAATCTACTGCAAACACAATTTTGATTTCTGAATAAGAAAAAAAAATTAAATTAACTTCGCGAATCAGTATGTCGCCTCTCCAAACACAAATTGTATACTGTTAAAATGAAGGGAAAGATAAAACAAAATTCTTGACAGTCCACACTATCTCACACACGCCAACAATTTGAATTGGTTTTATTTATCAGTTAAATTAATAAATATAAATTGATGCTAGATGTTCATTTATTTCATTTTTGTTTTGTGACTGCCTCTGACGTTAGAAATACGTTTGCTACATACATAATACGTATGTACATAATTATGTCAAAAAAAAGAATCAAACTAAATGGTGTGCACGATTTCAATCCGAGAGATTTGTTTTAGTGCATGGACTTAGTCCTGAATGAGGACGGGTGCAGCAGAAATCTAGTTTTAAAACTTGTCACTTGAAAGCAGGGTTTGGAGAACGATAAAATTTAATTCGTTCGCGATCGATAAATTCAACCGCGAATAAAATTTTTTATTCCATTGTGTTAGCTACTTGTTACAGTTCTAATTTATTCTATACTTTGTTTAAATAATTTTGTAAAAACTAATCAATGCTAATCAATGATTAGAAAATTAATTATTATTCATAAACATATTTTCAAATTGAAAATACAAACCTTTCTGCTGTTTTAATATTAAACATTGGTTGTGCAAACTCGAATGAACTAGATCATATTCATTTTTACTAATTTAATTTAATTTCCGTTGTCCAAGTTAAATGTAATGAGACCTGCGATGTGAACGCCTAATTTTACAGGTTCACACACTGAGCTGAGTGTGCAGTTCCCACGATAGCATGCGAACACATCGCAGGTTCTCAATTTTCATACAAACAATAAGTCTTTTAATCTTGAACCAAATTCCAAACAGGACACTACTTAAATAATTTTAAGTGTACCTGAAGTGTAATACAGTAGAATCAGTGATCAGTTGAAGCTTAAAAACAGAAGAAAAGAGTGTAGATTCAGTGCTCCGATTAAAACAAAAATAAAAATTATCCGTATAAATATAAACATCCGTCATAATAATAAGAAAATATGTCGAAAATTGGTGATATTGATGTGCATCCTAAAGGATAGTATCTGACCTTCAGGAAAAAACGGGACAAGAAATTTTAGATCTTGCCCGTAACTACAGTAAGGACAGCAATAGTTGAAAGACTTTGACAAAGCTCATCCAAAAAAAGGACAGATTGGAAGATTTGTGGGATTTCTTTGACACAAATGACTCTGAAATCCGAGACAAATACTCAGACCAAGGTCACCACGAGTATTTCACAAAGGAATACTACAATGGGATCAAGAAGGTCTATGAAGATATGAAATCGGATATCTTCAATCGTGTTCGCAGCTTGCAAGGCCAGGAAGCAGACCAAGCCAAGGAGAAAAAGGAGAAAGCACCACCAGAACCAGCATCCCAATCATCATCAGAAGAACGAAAGATCAGAAGTCATCAAGATCAAGTACAAAATATAAAATGCTGGCAAAACATTTCCAGTTATCGTTGAACAAGTGTATGCCGGAGTTAATTAATTCAAACTCCCAACTGTTTGACATAAAGGTCAATAATTTAAAGGACAATTTTGAACAGCTGAAATTAGTATTCCAACAAATGGATGATGAATTAAATGAAGACGATGTCAAGGTCTACTTTGATCTTCAGGAATAGTTGGAGTTGCTTTTGACGGGATTACCGCAAAAAGGAGTGAACTTGAACGATTCAAGAAATATCATTACGAATACATCGTTGAAACTCCCAAAGATCGAGCTGCCAAAATTTGATGGAAATTATCTTAATTGGCGTCCAACCAATGATTCTTGAACAACCGATATCACCGGCCCAGAAGCTATATTTCCTGAAAACTAATCTGACAGGGGAAGCACTAAGCTTAATGCAACGATTTCCAGCAACAGACAGCAATTTGGAAGCTGCATGGAAAACACTGACTGACAGATATGACAATAAACGGCTTCTTTTGTCTGCGCAGAATTCAGGCCCTGATCAACCGGAAAATGACTGGACCCCGTCGTCGTCGACATCATTCTGAAGAAGGTTGACAAGGAGAGCAGGACGCTTTTCGAACAGTCCTTGGACGATCCAAAATGTAGTCCTCCCTTATCAACTTTACTAAAATTTATTGAGGCTAGGTTTCAAACGCTTGAAACCATCACAACTCCAGACGAGAACAGGAAAACAACTGCCATAGCAATTAATTCCAATCACTGCGTTATGTGTAGCGCAGGTAATCACAAAATATATAAGTGTAAACAATTTTTATGTCTTTCAGAAGCTGATCGCGAAAAATCAGTTCAACGATTGGGAGTCTGTCGTAAATGTCTAAGATCGGGGCACTCTCAAAATGCGTGTCTCTCAAGAGGATGTTACCATTGCAATGGCAAACATAATACGTTGTTGCACTATAAGAAAGAAAATAGTAAATTTAAACCAAAAATTAATGATTCAAACAACAAAATCTCCTCCACAGATGGTCAACAGCAGCAAGTAGTCAAGGGCGGGAAAGCTGTGCGTACCAACTCATCATCATCTTCTCTTTCTAGGTTTAATCAGCAGCAGAAGCAGGAAGGTCATTTGTCCAATGCAGCAAGCATTTCAAAGTCAAAACAACGAAGAGTATATCTTGCCACTGCATTAATTAACGTGCGTTATTAGATTCTGGGTCACAGGTCCATTTCGTAACAGCAGTATTTGCGCATACATTAGGTATTCCGAAACATCGCTCAGAAACTTCCATAAGTGGAATAGGAGGTCACGGAACGGCGAATTTTATTTTTCGAATATTTGAAAATAAAATTTGTGCTCGCGAAGGAATTACATTTTCCGGGAACTGAAAAATTAATAACGTTTACGAATTTATTATAGAAAATCCATACAAGATCCATTAACGAACCCATCGTAAAACATAATAAAAAGATATATGTCAATTGTTATACGTTATTTATATTCAGGATAGAAATGTGTATATTCGGAAAACTCATGGGTTCTCAAAGGGAAAACTGCATGTAATTGTAAGTGCATTAGTTTTCAAATGAAAACTGGAATATTTCGAAATTTTCAAATGGAAAATAGAAAAATTCTTGATGAAAAACACGGAAATTTCATTGAAAAATAAAATAAATTTGGATTGGGAGTTCGGAAAACTCCTAAAATCAAGTTTTGCTCTTTCCAGAGGTGTGTTTCCCCATAAATGGAAGGATTCTTATATGTTAATGTTAATGTTAATCGCTAAACTTTTTTGTATCCCAAAACTTTTTAAAAGTCGAGTTTATGATTCGGTTTATTTTCATTGCAAGCCAATATTCTTTCCCGCTCAACATGGTTTTCTTAAATAAAGATCCACCACGACCAACTTAATTGAATTTGTATCAAGTGTTCTATCAGTTCTCGAAAATGGAAGTGAAGTGGATGTTATATATACTGATTGCAGCAAAGCCTTTGATAAAATTTCCTTCAAGATAATCTATCTGAAACTCAAAGCTCTTGGTTTTCCACCAATTTTTATAAAGTGGATGTCTTCCGTAATTCAGTCCCCAGTCTAAAGCTAATACGTCTCTTTGTTTTATCAAGCGATGGTCTAAAGAATTTTCCAATCCCTATGTAAGAAAATCTCTTTACGTTTCCTTAGTCCGACCTCATCTTGAGTATGCATGCCAAGTTTGGTCCCCTTATTATGAACTCCATTCACTAAGAATTGAAGATGTTCAAAAACGTTTCATTCGATTTGCCCTGTGAGGCCTGCATTGGGAAGATTCTTCCAACTTGCCTCCTCACACAAACCCTTAACTACTAGACGGAAAATCGCCGATTTATCGTATTGCTCACCAATTGTTATTGGGCAATAATTCACCGACACTCTTGAGTAAAATCCAACTCAACACTAACCCTCGGAACGTGCGCTCTGTTGTTGTAAAATTTGGAAAAATTCAGATATATGAAGTTCTCTATTCGAATTGGATTCAAGCAAATCACATTGCATTTTAGCAATATCTTTGTTAACTGTAATTATTCTTAAGTTGCTCTGAGGGGTGGCGAGACGAAGTTCGCAGGGTCGGCTAGTTGCTAAATAAAGAAGCAATATTGTTCACCTCATCTTGATATATCTGTTAAAAATATTCAATAAGAAAAATAAACATATCCAGAACCATTTTATCCCTTTTCTCATTACAAGTTTATGCAACACAAAAAATGTAAGCAAATCAATAGGTGCGTTTTTTGGCACATCTATCTAGAGTAAAGTAGGATTTCCCAAAAAACGCATGCTATCCAAAGTTGTGCGACGTCTGACGTTTTGCTTTTTGATGTGTTTTCTCTTTCCATGTCCATGAGCTTTCAGGGCCATGGATCATTAAAACAACGAAAACGAAGTGTTGCGAGTACTATTTCCATATTTTCATACACATACTCATTTGATGTGATTTATGATTTATTTGAATGAAAAAATATAGCCCAAGATTAGATTGGGGCTATTTATAGCCCAATTAGGATTGGGCTGTCATACCAAAATTGTTGTCGGCAATTTTGGAAAAAGATAGCCCAATTTCCGATAAATAGCCCAATCTGGCAAGCCTGGTTAGAACTTCGATAAATTGGACCCTCGAATTCGGGAATCTAGTGCCTTAGAACTTGGTTTTATTAGAATCTGTGTTTTCAACGAGCGAAATAAATTGCTGATTTCATACAACGACCAGCGGCGCGTCGCGTCGCCCGTTCGTCCGGAAAATTTATATTAACCTTGTATCATTTTTTGGTAATGAATTATTATTGGTGTTGTCAGACGACCGCGGCACCATTGTTTTGGTGGCACCTAGCCAGAAGGGTCAAGGTCCAGAGACTCAGATGGCTCGGTCATTTAGAGCGAATGGACACCAATGCTCCGGCCCGGAAAGCCTTCGACACTATTCCCGAGGGACGTAGGAGGAGAGGAAGACCGCGACTCAGGTGGCGCACTCAAGTGGAAGAGGACCTCAATCAACTTGGATTGCAAAACTGGAGACGACTAGCTAAGGATCGAGCTATCTGGCGGAGCCTGTTGATTGAAGCCCAAGTCCACAACGGACTGTAGCGCCACCTTAAGTAAGTAAGTTAATAGTTCAGTCCCCATTAATATACTTTTTATGGGAAGATACAAACATTTTTTTAGAAAGAGAAAAGTTAAAGCACAATTCTGTGGACAGAATAAGCTGTTAAATGGCTGGGTTGGTAATGCCAACAAATGGCATCCAATTCACTCGGTTTTTTTGAGTTTATTGTTTTTTACATGTTGCAGATCTGCAAATCAAAAAATGTATGATGTTGTGAATGATGACTGCGCCGAATAAATACAGGAATACAAAAAAATTGCTATCGAATTCATCTTTAGTAACAAAAAAAAAAAACCCTAAAATTTACTCTTAATACACGTCGTAGAAATTTAATTTGTTTTGAATTTCAAGTTTTGAAGTAGTCAACTGATTCCGAAAGTCAGAATAATTGATTTGTATTTGACAATGCCTCTTTTGATTTCGTTCGGGACTTATGATTATAATTTTTTCGTATTCGTAGCGGGGTTCTACCTCAATTAAAATTTATTTGATTTGCTCCGATCGGGTACGGTAATTAAGCATTGCATCCATCAAATGAATCCTTGTTTTATCTACTTACTTTTGCTGTTTATTTTCTGGTTTTAATTTTGTAACCTTCTTTTTTTATTGCAAAATTCAATAAAAACTATCTTGATTTCAACGACACTGAAATCAACAATGGACTGTTGTTTCTTTCAATGCTTTGATTGCAAACTGTGAAGTTAGCCACGCTACCATAAAAGGCGCCAAGTCACTTGAAAATTGAAAACACACGAGATAACGTTTTCGAAGAAAATTCATTATGAAAATATTTATTGGCCAAGATATTTATTTGTTTTCAGAGTACCTACATTTCTTATATACTTAAACAGTTTATAATTGTATATACACAATAAATTTATATATTAATACAATGAATTTTCAAGTAAAACAAAATGGACGTGTTTCTGCATAAGTTTATTCTGCCTTTGTTTTTTTATTAATGGAAGGAGTTTGGTTTGCTTTGTTTATTTGGTTATTCTTGTTTTTTTCTATTTTTTTTTTTCTATCCTGTGACCCCTCCAGAATAAATTTCTAGATCCGCGCCTGAGCGAAATGAAATTTAGAACACCTCTGTTTTTAAAACGAAAGTATTGCTTTCGTACACCAAAATCAGAACAGGGGTGATTAGATATTATTATTATGTTCCTAGCATAGTTTTTATAAAAGGTTTAAGAATTACTTACACTTAAATTGATGAACTTGCACATTTTACTCTTGAAAACTTTAGATCTTCTTATCTTCCCTCTTAGTACCTTAATGAATCACAATATCTAGTTAAATTGTATAAGCAATTGTCATAAAGATATGCTTATATGTCCTAATGTGATTGTTGTTCTTTTCTATATATGTACATGTTTTTATTTTTTTTTTTTACAAAAGTAAGGCGACTTGTGCACTATCAGGATGCAATGGACCTATGCGGTCGCTAAATGATTTTCCTTTAAAAACAAATTCACTGTGAGGAACACGATTGAGAACCCTAAAACAATTAACTTTGCCACATTTTTGTGAAAAGGATGAAGTAAAAAGTGCCGTTACAGCCTTTGGCCTTTTCGTTTGCAAATGCGTTGCAATTGTATTCACACCAATGCCTCGGTTTAGATCTCGGGCTAGTTCTACTGAGTGTTTAACGAGTGCACTCCCTAATCCAATCCTTCCGAATTCAGGCGATACAGCGAGAAACATCAACTCCAAAAGACAATCTATGTTAAACAACGCAAATGGATCGATTTTTGAATCCATTTCAATCATGTACGACATTAAGGCCTTGGAATTTTCCGAAGTACATCTATTATTTCTGAACTCAACAAAAAAAGGAATTTCCATTTCTTCGTCAATGAACTGTAATTAAAAACAAGCAAATCTTAGATTAAAAAAACATACAACACACCTTTACACTCATCTTTTTTACTTGAATTTTGTTAAATAAAACACCTGCAATTTTATTCGAAGGAACATGTATAGCTGCAAGAGAAACACGATCTTCGCTAACGACTTTACACAACTCGTTAAGATCCTTACGAGCTTGAACATTTTCAGGTTTATTGATTTCAGTGCCAATGCACACGCACTCATTCACATAAAAAGTTTCGAGAACCTGGAAAAAAAAAAGAAATAAATACATACTACATGCATATGTACATAGGGTTCAACTTAAGTCAATTTTAAATTTAAGGATAAAAGTTTGGCCCCCGATGTTCTTCTATTGTAATTATTATTATTATTGATTGTAAATGTTTGCTATTAGCTTTTAGAAAAAGGAGAAACCACCTCGTTTTGTGGGAATTTCTCCTCAAACCAAAAAAAGTACATTTTCACCAAGTTCTAATTATTTTCGATAATAAAAGTGTGACCATGTAACATCCACATGCAGATTCTGCTACCATGGTAGTTATATAACGTGTTTGTTAACCATCCGACCTTATACGACCAAAAATATTGCATTGCAATGAGAACTATGTATTTTTTTTTTTTATAATTTGCACCCACTCAAGGGATTTTTATACCCTTTTTATGCCAGAGACACAGTGAGTGCATTAGGAAGAAGAGAAGGGGTTGGAAAGGAGGTGTCGATGTACATTGGTCTTAAATTCTTGAACATTGTAATGACTGGGAAAGACAGAGTGTGGAAGAGAGTTCCACATTCGCGTACGGCTAAGAAATGATTCTCTATACTTGAGAGTACGTCCGAAGTTGGGCTCGAGTATTACGGGCGAATTGTTTGAGAGGAGGAATGCAACTGACTATTTCACTAGAGCAATTACCGTAAAAGTAGCGATAGAACAAGGAGAGACACGCTACGGTACGACGGTGGTCAGCGATCTCTCTATCACCAATCATTCTTACAGCTCTTTTTTGTATTCCATCCAAGAGGCTTAAGTAAGTAGCTGGAGCACCAGCCCAAAGGTGGGAATTGTACTCAAGCTTTGGACGGATATACACATCTTGCGGCATTTTTGGCGACATCGCGTTTATGCTCGGTCCACAAGAGGTGGTCAGTGATGCACATACCGAGAATCTCGAGATGTTCGGTCTCATTGATGCAAGTGCCACTCATGGACAGTGGCAAGGGGGGTATATCTCGCTTCAACGATACAAGACAGCATTGAGTTTTCGAAGCATTAAACTCTACACGGTTTTTTATTCCCCATTGTACAATGCTGTTTAAGAGTGTTCCGGACTGAAACCGAAAATTCTTACTGCTTTAAGCGCCACCGAACTGCAGACGAAAAATTTTGAACTAAATGCATCTTACTAAGAGAGAGAGAATCACCTTCCTATGAGAATCGTGACTTCCGCCAGCCGTTACTGATTTGAATTTTCAAATTTAGGTAGATTTTGCTATTTCTTAATTTTGAAATAAAATGTGTTTGATCAAAGTTTTTTCCAAATTTTTTTTATTGCTGTGTTGAGCACAAGTAAGGCTAAATAAATGAAGAGATTAAAAAAAAAAAAAAATATCGCATCATAAGAAAAATTGCTTATCAAAAATACAAATTTTATTCATAGATTTTAAATTCTTTTTTGTTTAAAAAGTTAATTTTTTCTCCAATAGTTATACAGTTTAAATGTCGAATGTTATGCTCATTAAGAAATATTAGCGAAAAATGTTTTTATTTTGATGGAATTCTCTATGAAAAAGTACGATTTTCGGCCATTTTGGAGTTTTTGAGACTTTACTACTGAGTAACGAAGTGCTAAATTGAAATTATGCTCCAACAGTTTTTTAGAGACAGTTTTTGGCTACACAATGACACCTTAATCATTTCAATACGACATTTAATCGCTTCACAATACCATTTGAAAAAACGCAGTTTCAGTCCGGAACACTCTTAAGTCAGAGTTTAATGAGCTTATCATATTTTGCCGTTGCAGTTCCACATCCGAAGAGGAGGGATGTGAATCTGGAAACGAATATGAGAAGCTTAGGGTACTATCGTCAGCGAAACAATTTATTGGATTAGAAGTAACAGACAAGAGATCATTTAAAAAATGAGAAAGAGGGGTCGGAGATAAGACGGAGCCCTGGGGCACACCAGCATCTATATTGTGGGTTTCGGACTTGAATCCATCCAATACAACTTGTATTGAACGGTTCGAAAGAAGAAGGGATTCATCGATACCGAAGGCACGCATTTTCGATAAAAGAGCAAGATGCCAGACTTTATCAAATGCCTTTGAAATATCAAGTGCAACAATCTTACTTTCTCCAAAACGATGTAAAGATTTGTTCCACTGTTCGGTGAGATAAACCATCAAATCACCAGTGGACCTGTTGCTGCGAAAGCCGTACTGCCGGTCATTAAGAAGCTTTCGGTCTTCGAGATATTTCTTGAGCTGATAGTTTATCAGCGTTTTCATGACCTTAGAAAGAAGGGACGTAAGTGCAATCGGACGATAATTGGAGGGAGAAGACGATTCGCATTTTTTTGGGATTGGCTGGACAAATGCTGTTTTCCAACTGCTCGGAACGAGCCCAGAAGAGTAGGATAGATTTAAAAGCTTACGCAAGGGTTTTGCCAGCGTGGAAGAACACCTCTTCAGAATAATAGCGGGGATACCATCCGGACCAGCGGATTTATGTATGTTGAGATCCTTTAGGACTCTCGCCACAGCACGAGTGCGAAAGAAGATTTGTAACATTGAATCATTGACGCGCTCAAGACAGGCGGAGTCATGACATTCTTAGGCAGCGAAGAGTTGGCGGCGAACTACCTAGCAAAAATGTTAGCTTTCGCGAGCGAGCTAACAACTGGAGTGTCATTGTCAACGACCGTAGGAACCGAGGAAGAAAAAGAGTTCTTCATATTTTTTACAAATGACAAAAATTCTTACTGCCTTTGGGACATTGCAGTATTTTTTGCCTTAATTTTTGGTCATGTAAAAATTTGGGTCCTGGCTTGTTTAAACTTGTTCCGGTTTTCCTCAGTTGGGTTGGCTCTAAAACACCGGAACTTTACTTCTTTTTCCTTGATAACCTCTTTACAGCTTGAATCAAACCATTACTTTTCCTTGGGTTTGATGCTTTTAACCCTATTCGGGATAAAAGTTTTCATTCCCAAAATAATCATATTAGTATTCAATAGAATACATAAAAGAAGACATTTGTATGGGCATAAAAATATTCTTTTTTTTCTTGATTTAACGAGAACATTGAAGCAAATTTTTTGTGAAAGTGACAACTTAAAGTCTGTCACAGGAAAAAATCATTTAATGTGATTGTCACAAGTGATAATCATCATTTAATTACCTTCGCCGATTCCACCCCCGGATTCCATTTCTCTAAATAAAAATAATTTAATATATCGCCATTGAATAAGAAGTACAGGAAGCGGTGTTAGCTACATGTACAGTGTACGTGAGTGAAGCAACAAAAATGTCTGATGATGTCCATTTTTAGGGTATGTGCTGTCAAACTTTGACTGTGTTGTGTTGTCAGTCGAGTTCAGGGGTGTATTACTTCTGTTGGTGATGGTAAGGCGCTGCGATTCGTTGAGTTCCCTTGGTGTGTACGGTTGCAGTTGTGTTGAATAGTTCTTCCATTGTGTTTCCAAACGATTTTATTTGTTGATTGTATTACAATCAACTAGAAAATACTTCCATATTTTCCCCTTGTCAATATTTGAGTCCCTATCTATTGTGAGTTATAAAAAAAATAAATTGAGTGGCGTGACAGTTCTTGAAGACCCAAAGTCTAAGTGGCTTACTCTCATCAACAATTCTCTAGGTGCGTATGAAGAATTTAACACCGATTCCGAACGGCAAAGTTGAGAAGCACTTTTTCATGACAGATGATACTCTTGGAAGTCTTGTCAGTTCTTCGCAAGAGGCAGTGCCCGTGAAAGATGATGATGTGAGTTATATCTTCAAGAATTTGAATGCTCTAAAATACATACCTTGAGAATTTTGAAGATTTTCGAAAGCGGAATTGAAAAGAGAAAAGTGGATAGAAATTCTTAAATTGGATGGGATAAATTCTTAGTCCGTTGTTTGTTCAAAACACTAGTTTTATACTTGATGGTGCAAAAAAATAAAAGAAAGTTATTTATTTCCGCAATGCCATATGTCTGACCATGATATTAAATGCTTGTTCAAGTTGTTCATAGAAAAAGGATCACAATAGGCTTAGTAAACGTGATGAATTACGGATGAAAAATGAAGAAAATTAAACATTAAAAAACGGGCATGTGGACCTTTAGTGTTAAAAATTAAAACACCATGCATCAATGCGAGATTGAAAAATAAAAGTTGAAGCAAAATCGATGAAATCAAATTTCGCTTGGCGGCCTGAGATTAACCATTCAACTGCAGACCAGCTCTGTTGTAATGCGTTTGTGTATGTGAAACTCACACTATACTTAGAAAAATGCTTCACTTCTTTTTCATAAGACCCCTTCCTGCTTCCTGTACTTCTTATTTGATGTATATCGCTGGCTGAGAACTATAAGCTTTTTATATGGAATTTATAGTATTTTCACCCTCGAGAATTTTTGGTTGGACAGTCGTCCCGTCTTGGCGGTGTCAGTTTTTCTATATACAAGATTTTAGTTCTGTATCGCGTTGCGGACATCGCTGTCGTCGATTCACGAGGCTGCAACTACTATAAATTCCAAATACAAAGCTATAAGCTTTAAGCTATAAGCTTTGTATATGGAATTTATAGTAGTCGCAGCCTCGTGAATCGACGACAGCGACGTCCGGAATGCGATACAGAACTAAAATCTTGTATATAGAAAAAACTGACAGCGCCAAGACGGGACGACTGTACAACCAAAAATTCTCGAGGGTGAAAATACTATAAATTCCATATACAAAGCTATAAGGTTTCATGTCATTCAAAATATCAAAAACGACTTTATTGCACCAAAATTTTCGTAATTGGACCTACTTTTCGATAAAAGAAAATACAAAATTTCAAAAAATTATTGGCAAGCCTACAGACAAAAAACACGTGCAACTTTCATGGTATTCGCACTTCCGTTTAATACTATAAGGTTTCATGTTCCACATGCAACCATTTAAATAATTTATGTCGTTTAAAAATCAAATGCGCATTTAAGTTACATGGCACTTTTTTGCACACTTTGGTTCACATGGAACCTTTTCGTATTTAATATCATTGAATAAAATCGAAAACTCACATGTTTCCAATGAATTAGAAACATTTCTCATATTCTTCAATTCTATTTTTGTTTAGATAGTTTGAGTTAAATAACTTCTTTTAAACGATTTTCTCCGAAGATTTTTGCTTCATAAAGAAAATTGCATCATTGCCAATTGCAGGTGCATTGGTTTTGAAATGGAAAAGTGGTAAATATCAAAATGGGTTTTCGAATGGGACAGAGACAAGATTTTCGACAGCAATTTTTGACGCTTCAAACGTTTAAAGCTTATCTGGAAAAAAATCTATCCGTTCCTCTCGAAAGGAGACATTGTGGTTCATTTAAGGTGAAAAACATCGATTACTTCATTTCGATCAAAGAGAGTCCTTTTTAGTCTTTTCTAATGAATGACTGTTTCTTCATCGACTAAATTATAATATTTTGCATGCAGGAACACAGACTACTTAACTCTGATGGTAAAAAGATAACTTTGAAAAGTAATGTCGTCTTCAAAGCTACTCCGAATAGGTGGGAAGAGTTTATGGTTTTGAGCTTCTAAGCCTCCAAACTCTTACATCAAAGGACTATAAGCCCAAGTAAGGCTGGGAAAAATATACCTACGAGTATTTGAAAAATAGTAGAAGGTAAAGTTGTATGCCGTAAGAAGATGCTTTGGAGATATTAATTTCAAGGAAATTATCATGACATTGTGAAGCTTTAACAACTCGAAAGAAGAAAATTCCTACGTCACAGTTTTAGTTTTTTTAATCTCCCGAAACGGCTTGACCAATTTTGATGAAATTTCGTTTGTAATTTATAAAATTGCTCCAACTTTTATTTCAAGGGTGAACGAAAAACTTGTTGTTCGTTTTCTTTTTCTATGTTTTGTATTTCATTAGATTCCATATTGCTGTAATCACGGTGGAAGTACACACATATCGCTGGCTGAGTACTATAGGGTTGCATGTTTTTTTTCTTCAAATTATTCCGAGATAATCACCTTCAGAGTTTCAAATGGCAATTTTTCGTATTTAAATTTATGATATCAACAAAATAATGATGCAAAGTGATGAAGAAAAAATTGTTTGAATTGAAAATTGTTTAAAACAGGAAAAAAAAAGTTTAATTATATTAAATTGCTTAGAAGGTTTTATGAGCAATGAAAAATTATAACATGCAACATGCAACCTTATAGCACTGAAACGATTATAGGAAAAGGAGGTTTTATTGTGTGAAGATAGAACAATGTACCTACTTCGACGGAATTGAATTTTAATAAATCTTTAGTCTTATGTTTTTAAGTATGAAAAATCTGAAAAAAAAATTCCTTTCATAAAAAGCAAATATTTCACAACATAAGTTAATGGAGTAAAAATTCGAAGATTTAAAAGTAAAAGGTTTTTATATCTGCTTTCTTTCAAGAAAAATTAAGTTGAAAATGTGTTTGAAAGTAGCAATGAAGGGCAACATTCTCATAACTGTAACCTTTTAAAATTAAAAACACATATTGTACTAGCTGACCCGCCAAACTTCGTACTACCTCAAACATAAGACCTATACTTCTGTACCCCGCTAAACAACCACTATCCGCTACCGCATTATCCCACTACTCCCTATCCCGGTAGTCTTTCCCCGCTACCCAGCTGTCCGCAATTTCTTCCCGCTACCCGCTATCCCGTTACCAGCTACAACGTTACCACTCTACCCGTTACCCTTTGCCCGCTACCCACTACCCGCAATCTGCTACCCGCTACATGCTACACTGCACTGCTCCCCGCTATCCTGTATCCGCACTTCCCCCTAAACCACTTCCCGCTACCCCGGTCATATCTCATGAACAGCTTTGTCGATCTTGTAAAAAATACCAAAAACCCATCTACAGCATTACCAACATGTCCTTAAAATTAGGTACATAGGGTTCTGTGTTTAGTAGGGTAAAAACTTAGGAGTAAATGTATTTTTCAATTCCACGCCATAAGAAAATAACAAAAAATACAAAAATATGTTTGGGTGAACCACCCTCAACACTTAGATGTGTAAACCTATTCTCATATCTACTCAATATACAAACGAAATTTCATCAAAATTGGTCAAGCGATTTCGGGAGATTAAAAAAACTAAAACTGTCGCGCCACTCAATTTATTTATTTAATTTTATAAATTTGTCTTTACTTTTTTTGTTTTTATACCAACATTTTTCATTCTGTACAGCTTTAAGCACGATTTAAAAAAAAAAAAATCCGCGAACAATTTTCTGCGGACAAATCGGAAATAAACTATCAAGAATTAAGGAAAATAAAGCTAGTCATCGCACCACATTGTTACTCATCGTACTGCGTTACTTCATGTCGGAAAAAATTCCGAATTGTAAGTCGGAAGAATACCTCGAAGCAAAACTTGTCCGAAATGTACGAAATCGGACAAAATTCCGCTCTGAAAAATACCTCGAGGGCAGATTGCTTTTAAGTTTCAGGTATTTACTCAAAAAAACCAACGAGGAGTTTGTCAAGACAAGAGTAATCGAATGATTCAAGGGAAAGATTATTTACAAGAACTTAATTTTCAGCTCTAGAAAATCATCATTTCCTTCTTAAAATTGGAGATTGTTGAAATTTTCAGATCTACTTCTGTTATTTCAGCACATGCTTTGTGGGCCAGTTATAGCTATCATTGGTTTTCATCATTGAAACACATCCTTGGAATTTTTCTGATAGGTCGGTTATAGCAAACATTGAAAATTTCTGTCAGGAATTTTTTTCCTACCGTAATTCTATCATTGAAATTGTGAGAAATTGAAACACAGATCATTGAAATTATTCAAAATTGAAACGCAAATCATTGGAACGATTCGTTTCATTTCTTGACAGAAATCCATCAGCTGTTCAGGAAAACGAATTTCCGTACGAAAAATAGAAAAATACATTTTTAACGAAAAATAAGCTTGCGAACTTATATTTTTTTCTCAAAAAAAAATTCTTAAAGTATTTTCCGGTCGATTGGTATATAAATTGCATTAGTAATCAAAAGAAAACTTAGTTAAATATCCATTCAAACATTTTTCCTGATGGAATTCAATGATCGCTATAACTGGCCCCTAAGGGAAAATCAGTGAAAACAGCACTTCATTCGCTGGTAGTAGCTTTCCTAGATATTGAATTAGCTTTCAACAACGTCAGTTACCAGGCGATCACAACAGCAGTGGACAAGCTGAAATTAGAGAAATCAATCATAGATGTTATAAGTCTCATGCTCAAAAGCAGGACAATAATTTCTAGCATGAGAAGTTTTACTACCACCAGATCGGTGAATCGAGGAACAACCCAAGATGGGGTCCTTTCGCCTCTTTTATGGAACATGGTAGTAAACGACCTACTAACATCACTGGAAACAGAGGGTTTCAGGTTGCCTATGCTGACGACGTTGCAATATCTATATCTGGGAAGCATCCCCAAGTTCTCTCGGAACTCCTACAAAATGCCTTAAATAGGCTTACAAATTGGGCTAAGCAATGTGGCTTGGACACATAAAACAGATCTAGTACTCTTTTCGAGAAGGTACAAAATTCCTCAGATTAGCCAACCCACGATTAAAGGAATACCCTTAAGCTTTTCCGACCAAGCCAAATATTTAGGCCTCATTTTAGACAAAAAACTAAATTGGAGGGCAAATGTTAATGAAAGAATAAAAAAGGCTACCGTAGCGCTTTTTACTTGTAAAAAGGCCATAGGATCAAAATGGGGCTTCTCCCCAAAAATAACCCACTGGCTATACACTTCGGTAATCAGACCGATACTCATTTATGGAGTTGTCGTATGGTGGACCGCACTGGACAAGATGGTAAATCTAAATAAGCTCATCAAAGTCCAGCGGTGAGCAGGTATGTGCATCACAGGAGCACTTCGCTCAACACCAACCGCAGCCCTGGAAGTGCTTTTAAACCTAACACCTCTTGACATCTTCTCCAAAATGGTGGCAGCCAACTCATGTGTGAGGCTTAGAGCCACCTCTCAATGGAACAGTAACAATGCTGGTCATACTACTATTCTAGACAATTTCAGATCTATCCCAGATCGCCTGGACTATACCACCCCAAAAATGGTATTCGATAAAAGCTTCCATGTGTCCATCCCTTCAAGATCTTCCTGGGAAGAAGAGAGACCCCTGGAAGACAATACGGTACACTTCTATACAGACGGTTCGGAGTTGGAAGTGGTATCTATTCGGAACAGCTGAATCTCAGTCTATCATACAGACTTCCCAATCAATGTAGTGTTTTCCAGGCAGAAGTAATGGCAATTAAAGAGGCACTATCCTGGCTCAAAGAAAACGTTATATCTTGCTAGGATATACGAATCTTCTCGGGCAGCCAAGCCGCTATCAAATCTCTCGCGTCTGTCTCCACAAACTCTCAAATAGACCACGACTGTCGATCATCTCTGAATGAGATGACGGAACAGTTTAATATTCACCTCATTTGGGTGCCAGGCCACAGAGACATTCCGGGAAATTGCAAAGCCGATGAGCTCGCCAAAAACGGAACACTTCCGCCTTATGTTAGACAAGAACATAACATAGGAACATCACTTACTACATGCAAATATCTTCTCAAACAATATGCTCTAGAATCAGCAAATGCTAGATGGTCACAGGGTACCACCTGCCTAGCAACCAAACAAATATGGCCAAGCATAGACCTGAACGGTCAAAAGGTCTGATTTTCTTGAGTAGACAAAAATAAGCTCTACAATTGGAGTCATAACAGGACACTGCCTCATAGGCAGACATGCCTTGAGGCTTGGGGTCTACGCAAACGACTTCTGTAGAAGCTGCATGGACGAGGAGGAGGAGGAAACAATCCAACACTCCCCAATAGAAGGAATAACTATCTCGGTAATTCCGTCTTCGATAACACCAGTGAACTGGCAACGATCGACATAAAATGTCTTTCTAACTTCAAGCAAAAAATGGTTTGTTTAATTTCATTACTCTCCCATGAGTGACCTCATTAGTGGTATCACAATGGACCCTTGAGGTCTAAGTGAGTCAATGACATCCGGACAACCACTCCAACCTAACCTAACCATCCTTTATTTCAAACGAGTTTACTAATAATTGAAAGTAAAATCGCTTACAATCACCACTCCATTATTCATGGCGCTTGTAAGAAAATCGAAAAATAATGTTTGATTTGTTTGAGATTTGTGTGCTGAGTGGAAGTGTAGGTAATCATTGGTCAGGACAGGAGGTTTATTTTTATCGTTGATTTTTTTCATTCTCGAATTTTTATACCAGTGTAAAATTTTTTGAATGAAATAGCAACGAAAAAAAATAAAATGTTTGTGTTCAAAACACCATTGTAGAATATCAACAGGACCTCGTGTATGGGTTTCAATATACATTTGGATTTCATGAGCAAATCAATCAGCGTTGTCAGTTGAATTTTCTCCAGCAAAAACAACAACATATCACATTCTTGAAAAAGTTGACGGTTGCATACCCAAAGAGTTCATATTTGGATTAATGGCTGGGACTTCAAAAAAACGTCTCTTTAAAGCAGAGCTGTAAAAGAATGCAATCATGATTGTATTGAAGTAAAAAGATTAAAAAGACTTATTTATTCGAAGTTAATTTTGAAGTATTTTGTATAAAATTCATTAAGAGCAGTAAAAATACTTGAAGTCAAAAGAATGCATTACATTTTACTGCTTGCATTCTTTGAAATCTTTTAAAAGTATTTTACATTCTTTGCAGTCATTAAGTATTTTGATGGCATTCAATGTAATGCAGTCATTTGACTGCTTTTGCGGCCTTTTAACTACTTGAAGTATTTTGACTGCTTGAAGTCATTTAACTGCTTTGAAATCTTTTAACTGCTGATTTCAAAGAATGCAAGCAGTAAAAAAGTAATGCATTCTTTTGACTTCAAGTCTTTTAACTGCTCTAAATGATTTTTATACAAAAGACTTCAAAAATAACTGCGATTTTTTCTTCGAAGTTAAAGTATTGCAATAAGGAATGTTAATGCATTCCCAAAATTTAGTTAAATGAATTGGACGTTTGACGATGCAATACCAAAAGATTGCATTCTTTTACAGCTCTGCTTTAAATGGAGTCAAGAATATAACAACTTCATTCAATAAATTATTGTTTATCTCTTGAATTCTGGTTTATTTTCTTGAATCGATTTGCACATCTCGTACCTTAAATACCATAAATTTGCTCGCTCCCCTTCTACAACAGGATAACCAAAACCAAATTTTTCCTTAACTACGTTCTACATCTTTATGATTTCATTTGAATCTTAATATTTAAAAATGTACTCGGCGTTGAATCAGTTCGTTCAAATTTGTTTTTTTTTTACTAAATACTCAGTGATCGTATGCAAGCTTGGTTCATTTGAATCTCTGAAACCACCCCTTTTCAACGAGACATCTAAAGCGACAATAAAACGTTATTTAAGCATTTTAAGGGTTAAACTGCTCAAATGAGCCAAATATTTAACTTGTTTTAATGGAGAGGTTGAAACAGTGCAAAATATATGAAGAAAAGCCCGGAGCAAAATACCAAAACATGTTAATTGAACATATCCTACTGTTATGCAGTTTTAAAAATTGGTTTCATCAGCCAAATAAAGATAGGTATGTAATACTATTTTAGCATATTGCTACATTTAATTAAGTATTTTCACTTTACAGTAAAAGATACATAGTACTCACTTCTAGAGCTTCTTCAATATGATCTTCTCCCAAAGAAATGATTTCAAATTCACCTTAAAGAAGCGGATAAATTCAAAAAGTTAGCACATAGTCTATATTTATATTTATTTATTTTGTATTGTAAACATCCGTGAGGCAGCATACCGTTGGACAATGTACCCCAAACTCTTGCTTTGGTTGTCATATTGGTAGTAAAATATAATCTGTTATCTACAAGACTTATCACTCACGTTCTCAATATTGCTTTGCAAATAAAGCGATTTAATTGAAATAAATCGTACACTTGTAGAGTCAGAGTAAAACTGAATAAATAAGTATTGCCTTGGTAACAACAGCTTAGATTTGTGAAAAGCTTTTGTCTTCCAATAGAATACATGAATAGAGCTTAAAAACTATAGAATAGTTCTGCAGATCACTGATCAGTTATTACAAGATGGGAAAGCTTGCTGTCAAAATGACATTTGGCTACGAACTAAAAAGCAGGTTAGCTGCAAGAGTATGCGTGTAATCAAGGGCGAATTCAGAAGGGGAGTGATAGGGGCGATCGCCCCCTCCTGAGCCACCTAAAATCTGATGATTTGACAAGCAGAATATAGTTTTAAAATAATGTTAAACATAAATCATCATCATCACGAACGTGGCACTTTATATTCAGGTGAAAATAAAATAATAAAATATGAGTGCGCCCCTGTGGTCCACTCGACTTACTTCCCAGAGGGGAAAAAAATAAAAAACAATATTCATTTGTTTATAGAAAATCAAACTGTTGCCAATGGCTTTTCCTAGGAACCACACAAAAATATCCGTTTAAACTCATATTCAATTGCTTATAACAAATTATTGTAAAATAATATATTTTCTAACATTGATGAATTACATTTTTCGAACAATCGTTGCATTTTATGTTAAAATCATCATAATTTTAATGAATTAATGATGAATATTTTCAGATTTTGTTAGATTTTTCAGTTTTTTTTTTCAATCCTTACAAAAAACCGCTAAGCCGATTTCGCTGAAAACTTATCCATTTCTCAATCAAGTAATTTTGGGCCGAACGAGACAAATTTGGTATCAGCACTATGAGCGGTTCGCGAGATAATCATAATTTTCATGCATAAATGACGAGTTTTTACTACTTTCAAATGTTTAATGCCAGTTAAAAAATTGCTAGACCCTTACCGCTGAAAAATTAGTCAGATCTTAGGCTATAGGCGCATATTGATCCGCGTTCGACAGGAGTGACGCTACACAGCACAGCACTTGTTTTTGTTAACAAAATAAATGAACAGGACAACATTTATTGTAGTATAGTATATTTGAAGTTTTCTGTGACTTCAAAGGCGTCTGATGAATTCCTCACATCTGTAGCTCGCATCGAAAGCAATTGACGTTGGGGCAAGTTTTCAATGTCCTCCTTATCCATATTTTTGATTGTCGCCCTAGACCTCAAATAGTTATGTAATATGCAAGCTGGCTCTACAACCTCTGTCACTGTGTAAACTTTACTTTCAAAAGGTTTTTGAAACACACGAAAGCTCGAGGCTAATATTCCGAAGGTACATTCTACAATTTGTCGAGCTCGAGAAAGTCGTTTTTGGTTTTTAAGGAAATCAGCAAAAGTTTTTCCTCCTCGTATTCTTCCTCAGACTCAGAACTCAAAAAATTCAAAAAATAGTTAACTTCTGGCAAATTCATTGCGACGCGGTCTTGCCCTGCTTTACAATTTGTGATTTAATTAATATAGATATGTTTCTTGACACGAGACACGCGAATCAATTTGCGGAGAACGGCATGACATGTTCCTATAATCATTTCGTGCGACAGTTGTCAGGTGACGTCACACACCTTAGACGCGTTCAAATATGCACCTAGCCTTAATAAAGCAACTCCGAATCGAATGAGCCCAATTTCATGTCAATACTGTGAGTAGTTCGCGAGATTATCGCAGAAAAAAAGTAACGCCAATACGCATGCAAAAATTGTAGATTCACAATTTACAATTTTGCTTACATAATACCTTTATAGTGTCCGTAGCTTAGTGGTTAGTTGCGTTGGATGCTAAGCTGAACGTCGTGGGTTCGAGTCCTACTCGTGCCAATGGTTTTTATTTCATCTTTCACGGGCACTGCCTCTTGCGAAGAACTGACAAAACTTCCAAGAGTATCAATCTGTCATGAAAAAGTGCTTCTCAACTTTGCCGTTCGGAATCGGCGTTAAATTGTAGGTACCTTCACACGCACCTAGAGAATTGTTGGTGAGAGTAAGCCACTTAGGCTTTGGCTCATTTAACGCTCTTTTAACGCCGATTCCGAACGGCCTTTCTTTCATTACAGATTGATACATTTGGTAGTTTTGTCAGTTCTAAGCAAGATGTAGATGTAGAACCCGTGAAAGATGAAATAAAAACTTTATGGGCACGAGTAGGACTCAAACCCACGACGACGTTCTGCTTAGCAGCGAACGCACCTAACCACTAAGCCACGGACACTTATTAGCATCCGAATTAAAAACATGGCAAATAAAAAGGGATTTGGAAAAGTATGACTGTTCTTTGGAACTTTGTATATATGTTCTTGGGTAGTTCCTCCTAGATGAAATTCCTTAGTATTTAGTCCAGCTCCAGCAAGTGGAGAGAGAACTTTTTCTACTCTCAGGAGAATTCAATTTTGGCTGCGATCAAGCACGGCAGAAGATCGACTAGTTGGCTTAGCGCTATTAAACATTCAGGTTTGGACTTGAATACAGACTATAACATAGATAGATTTGCACGAAGCAAACATCGATTATAAAATTGTACTCGTTATACCTTTCGAAACCCTGAACGATTAATTGTTCCTTTTCTTTGCCTATTAAATCAATATTTTCAGGGTCGCCCCCCTAACAAGAGTCTCTGGATCCGCCCCTGCGTGTAATACAAACTCAAAAAAGCAGGTTAGCTGCAAGAGTATGCGTTTTATTGTAATAATGACATATTGCCTACAAAATAGTAAAAAGCAAGTTGCTGCATGAGTATGTGTGTATGAAAATAAATAAGTTTTGAGGTATTTGGAGGATTAAAACGTAGGTAGGATTCCAATCTTTTTATAACTGATCAGTGGGGCAGATATCTTACAACACACAAAAACATTCTTAAAAATGTAATCGAAGTTTAAATAAACTGCATTGGTCTCCAAAGCGATACCCACCACCTTTTGATCGATTTCAAGGCCGCGTATGACAGCATCTACAGAGACGAACTGTACAAAGCTATGTCTAGTTTTGGCGTCCCTGCCAAGCTCGTTCGCTTGTGCAGAATGACGATGGAGAACTCACGCTGCTCCATCAAGGTTGGCAACGAGCTTACGGAATCTTTCGACATCAAAATAGGATTCAGACAAGGCGATGCACTGTCATGCGATTTCTTTACCATCGTTCTTGAGAAGATAGTGCAAAACTCCACCGACAACACCAAAGGCATTATCTTCCAAAAATCTGTTCAACTTCTCGCGTATGCTGATAATATTGATATAATGGGAAGAACACAGCGTTATGTCAATGGCGCCTTTGTGAGAATTTAGACAGAGGCGGTAAATGTGGGAAAAACTAAGTATATGCTGTCTTCGAGGAAGGACACCAAACACCGACGGCTCGGGCAGAACGTCACAATAAACGCATATAACTTCGAGGTAGTAGAGGAGTTTGTCTACATAGGCTCCGCTATAAACACGGGCAATAACACGGCAATAGCGCCGAGATCAGCTAATCGCTGTTTCTTTGGGCTAAGAAAGCAATTGAGTGGAAAAGCCCTCTCTCGAGCAACTAAGGTAAAACTGTACAACACACTCATCATCCCAGTCCTGCTGTATGGTTCGGAAGCATGGACCCTGACAAAATCGGATGAAAGTGCCTTAGGCTGTTTCGAGAGGAAAGTTCTTCGGGTCATCTTTGGCCCCGTGTGCATTGAAGGGGAATGGCGAAGAAGATACAACAGCGAACTTTACGGGTTGTACAACGACATGGACCTAGCCAGAAGAAGTCAAGGTCCAGAAACTCAAATGGCTCGGTCATTTAGAGCGAATGGACACCAATGGACTAGCTAGGGCCGAGCTAGCTGGCGGAGACTGTTGATTGAGGCCCAAGTCCACAACGGACTATAGCGTGACCTTAAGTAAGTAAGTAAGCATTGGTCTTGGACATTGGTTTGTCTTAGATAACAAACAAAAAACAGATAACTAGCATGTCCATGTGGAAGAAGATGATCCTTTTATAACAATTCGATGAAGAGAGAATTATAGCATACAACAGTTTGCTGGCGAAAGCTGAAAGTAAAATGCAAGCTCAACTGAACACTAGACTGACCTCTAAATACACAGTATTTTTAACTGAACTGGTAACTGAGCTTACATCTGATTTTCTATAGAACTGTTCAAACGAGAACTAGCGAGGAATCATGAATGAGTGAAGAAATGTGGTCTGAATTGCATTACCAACCTAGAATCTTCCTGATATTAAGCAAAATGATTGAGATGCTTTTACTAGTCAATTTTGATTGTAAGTAATTCCTTTTTTTCGTATGCATACACTTTTTACTAGAAGAAAAAGTATTTACTAAGTATAAATGTTGGGTGTTGTAGGATCTGGGGGCATATGCCGTATCTTTTTTTTCTACACACCAAGTGCTTACTTTACCTCCAAGTGGTAACCGCCAGGTACTGGATATATCACTAGATATAACTTGCAGAGCTTGTAAGCGTGAGTGCAAAACGGAGAAACAGAAACACTTAACCAACAGGGTTGCCAGGTCCTGAACTAGTTCAATAGCCCAATTTGAAAAAAATTGTAGCCCAAAATCGGAGCCGAAAAAATAGCCCAAATAGTAGCCCAATACCAATTAAAAAAAACATTTCTGATAACTTCACAATTTATTTTAATTTTAAGAACAACCAAAAATACATTTTTGTTAAAAAAAAAGAAAAACAAAATAAATAAGTTCATTTAATTAAGAAGAGTTAACAAAATTATCACATTAAACATAAATATTTAATTAAATATTTAACTGTTGAAAATCAGTCTATAAGGGCAATATCCTCATCAGAATCATCGTCGCTGTCATCCTCATTGCACCTAAAAACATCTCACTGAGATCTCAATGTCACTTTGACTGAGGAAAAATCATTTGGTGGAACAAAATTCTCAGTTCTCATTGAGATAAAATAGTAACCTCACAAATTGTTGTTGTGCATATGTCAGTCACGTCAAAATAGCTGAGTGAGAAATCGAATCCAAAAAATTTTCATCTCAGAAATCTCAGAAAAAAATCTCAATTCTCAGCTGAAATTTTTTGTTCCACCTACAAAATCTCTGAGATCTCTGATATCTCAGTGAGATGTTGTTAGGTGGAACTGGCCTATTGTCATTACATTGGTAATTCGTTGGATATTTGGAGGGAAAATACGGACTCCAATCAAATAGAGGGAGCTTATTCCACTGTTCTTCCAAACTTTGAATATTTGCCAAAGTTTTTTTGTTTTTTTGGAATAATCTCCAAGAACAGATCCTTAAAATTTGGACGATTTTCATTAAGGCATACAGTCGGACTTAAATAGCGAATGTCGGACTACTTTAAGGGTATGTTTAGAGAGAGAAAAGTGATTTATTTATACATATGATTCATTTGAATGAAAAAATATCGCCCAAGATTAGATTTGGGCTATTTATAGCCCAATTAGGATTGGGCTGTCATACCAAAATTGTTGTCGGCAATTTTGGAAAAAGATAGCCCAATTTCCGATAAATAGCCCAATCTGGCAAGCCTGTTAACCAACTGTCCTACAAATTTGGAGGTTAGTGCGAGGGACTAACAACGCTTCCTCGATAGTGACGTAGACTCCAGCGCAGATATGATTACCACCATGATTATTTTGGGAATGAAAATTTTTATCCCGAATAGGGTTAAAAGCATCAAACCCAAGGAAAAGTCATGGTTTGATTCAAGCTGTAGAGAGGTTATCAGGGGAAAAGAAGTAAAGTTCCGGTGTTTTAGAGCCAAACCAACTGAGGAAAACCGGAACAAGTTTAAACAAGTCAGGAAGGCCTGCAATGCCCATATTCGTAGGACCAAATTCTTACATGACCAATAATTAAGGCAAAAAATACTGCAATGTCCCAAAGGCAGTAAGAATTTTTGGTCATTTGTAAAAACATGAAGAATTCTTCTTCTTCCTCGGTCCCTACGCTTGTTGACAATGACACTCCAGTTGTTAGCTCTCTCGCGAAGGGTAACCTCTTTGCTAGGCTGTTCGCCGCCAACTCTTCGCTGCCAGAGAGTGTCATGACTCCAGCAGTACGCCTTTCGCAGCAACATGTCTACTGGTGATTTGATGGTTTATCTCACCGAACAGTGGAACAAATCTTTATATCGTTTTGGAGAAAGTAAGATTGTTGCACTTGATATTTCAAAGGCATTTGATAAAATCTGGCATCTTGCTCTTTTATCGAAAATGCGTGCTTTCGGTATCGATGAATCCCTTCTTCGTTGGATAAGAAACTTTCTTTCGAACCGTTCAATACAAGTTCTATTGGAAGGATTCAAGTCTGAATCCCACAATATAAATGCTGGTGTGCCCCAGGGCTCCGTTTTGTCTTCGACCCTCTTTATCATTTTTATTAATGATCTCTTGTCTGTTACTTCTAATCTAATTAATTGTTTCGCTGACGATAGTACCTTTAGCTTCTCATATTCGTTTCCGGATTCACATCCCTCCTCTTTGGATGTGGAACGGTAAAATATGATAAGCTCATTAAACTCTGACTTAAACAGCATTGTCCAATGGGGAATTAAAAACCATGTAGAGTTTAATGCTTCGAAAACTCAGTGCTGTCTGGTATCGGATAGCATGTATACAAAAACGAGCTGTACGAATGTTTGGTGACAGAGACATCAAAAACTCATTCACCCCTTTGGAACACCGTCGTAACGTTTCGTGTCTCTCTTTGTTTTACCGTTACTTCTACGGTAATTGCTCTAGTGAAATAGCCAGTTGCCGTAATACTAGCGCTTCCAGGAATGCCCATCAATTTACCCTCGAGCCCAACTTCGGTCGTACGCTCAAGTATAGAGAATCTTTCTTTAGCTGTAATACGCGAATGTGGAACTCTCTTCCATACTAAGTCTTTCCCGATCATTACAGTGTTCAGGAATTTAAGACCAATGTACACTGGCACCTCCTCTCCAAACCCTTCCCTCTTTCCTAAAGCACTCTGTGTGTCTATGGCATAAAAAGGGTATAAAAACCCCTTGAGTGAGTGCTTGTTATAAAAAAAAATGCATTGAGAGTTTGTACCTGGAATGTAAGAACACTCTACACTTCAGGTGCAACTCAAAAACTTGAATCTGTCCTCACGAAATATAAGGCAGACATTACAGCGATCCAGGAAATAGGATGGATAGTATCAGGGACAATGAAAAGAAAAAAATGTGACATTTATTACAGCTGTCATCAAACAATGCACATATTTGGATGCGGATTCGTTGTGGGAAATCGGCTTAGATCGAAAGTCATAGATTTCAAGCCAATTAGTGATCGCCTGGCTGTAATCCGCATCAAGGCCCCACTACAAAACATCAGTACAATTATGTGCACACGCCGCTACCGATGTGGGTGTTCAACATAAAAAGAAAACTTTGTTCACACGTCACCGAAACAAAAATATAACGCTTGAGAGAAATATACGTCATAACATAATATGCAAATTTATATATTAATAGCATTAATCAACTTTTAATTGTTAATCCAAAGTATTTTTACAAAATAAGAATTAAAAAACATTTTAATGAAACTGAATACTGTAATAGAATACTGAAAAAAATTGTAAAATAAAATTCATTGGCGCAAATTTATAGTCAGATAAAGTACACTTTAAAATTATTTTAGTCGATGCTAAGCTGATACTATAGTTTTACACAATTATAGTTGAAATAAAACCAACTTTAAATTTAGTAGCTGGTGCTAAAATTAATACCGAGGAAAGTACCTTTTAACTTTTAATATCGACTTCAAATTGCTGTGGTGTTGCATAAAATTATAAAATGATTTCAGATAGTTTATTTGAAGGTCCTTGTTATAATTGATTAATAATTGCATTGTTATTCTAAAAAATTAGAGCAAAATACTTTATATTTATCATATTTTTAAATGGAATCGTTAAAATCAGTCGTTAGGCTAAACACAAACCGAAGCGGACAAAACGTTAGTTCGGTCTTCCCCGGGCACAAGTCCATTGCTTTTATGAGGCAACACACAGAAAAAGACACGACACGATAAAAAGTCTTGTCCGCTCGTCAGTTGCAGTGCAATAACTACATGGGGTTGTATAGGAGCAAACCACACCAAAGGAGACAAAAAGTCCCGGACAAAATGTCGACGCCTAAAAGTACACACCGTTTTATTAAGAACCACACACCAAAGTGAACATTAGGTCTGTTTGGGAACATTTTGTAGCAATTTGTTTGAAATCTGTCAAATTCAGAAAAGAGAAAAAATTCTCTCCGCAAGAGAGAAATTTGCTACAGAATAAACAAACACGTTGAAGTAATTTGTTGCAGTTTGTTTTTATTTTTTTCAAAACGATTGACAATAGTGTACACTGTACGTTACTTATTTGGTACGTATATGATTGTATTTTAAATTTCTTCATACATACATGCATATGTATATCGAAAAATAATGAATTTTTGATTTTGGTGATGGAGTTGATGAAATTAATTCTTCGCTCAGCGGAGAAGAATACTGTGGTGCAGTTTTAGAGCGAAACTGCTTAACATTCCTGACGACGGCGATGAAGAATTGACGAGCTCTTCAATTTCATTATGGAAACAGGACAACAAAATAGGTGAAATTGTGTAGAAAACTTCTTTCTCAGAACACTGATTTAGAAAAAAAAAGACACATTCCAATTATATAAAATATTTTTGAATCAGCTTTGAAAAATCACTTCGGAGAAGTATACTTATCTCCCCTCGGTATAAAAGAATTATTGGAATGAACAAGGAAGCACTTAACACTTTTTCTTTTGTTTGTTTATCAAGTCCTTACAAAATAAATTATTTATAACATAAATGAAATCTTAATTGCTGAGCACAAAGCATGTTCTTTCCGAATTTTAGCGAACCGTTTCAATTCAATTTCAAATTCGAAGAGCAAGATACATTTAAAAACAAAATGCAACAAGAAATTTCTGTTGCAAAAAGTTGAACATTTTTCTCTGGAGGGGAAATGTTTTGCTCTCTCGATTTCTCTTATCTTTTCAACTAATTCGAGTAAACAAACAGAAAATGTAAAAACGTTTTACTTTGTTGTACTTCGTTGCAGTTTGTTGCGGTAAACAAACAGACCTATTATTACGGTTTTTCTTGTTCTATTTTGTGCAGTTTAGTATGGATGCTGTTGTAATGGTACAAAGAATAAAAAAAAAAGATTAATTAAGAAAAACGTAGAGATTTCTTTTGTGTGGATGTTTGTGGTTTCAAAGAACCCAGCAAACATTTTCATTCAGAAATGAATCATAATTAAATCAAGAAACTGAACAACTCGACCGAAAAAGAATTCAGAAAAGAATCATTTTGAATTCTTTTACCTGGGCTCTTGGACACCGATTTGAATCATTTTAGTGAATTAATTATGATTGCAAAAATCTTCATTTGAATGAACGTATATAAAGACCTGTATATTCATTTAAATGATTACTTCATGAATCTTGTCTGAATCATTCAAATGAACATAATATGATTCGTTTGAGTGAAGGTTTTCAGTTCAATTTCATTCAACCATATCATAATTTTAATTTTGTTTCAAGTTTCTTCGGCTTCGTGTTATCTGCAAAAGAAAAGGAATAGTAATGAATAATGAACGTATTTATTTTCTGAAAATAATTGAACATTTTATATTATTAATAAAGATATTAGTACTTACTTAAACCCGTCAGTTCTTAACAAAATCTTTGATGAAGTCACGAATGTTAACATTAACAATGTTTCACTCTTTTCGGGACAAGGTGTCGTTATTATCACCCCTTTGCAAAAAGAAATAAGAAATAATGCCTGTGTACATTCATATTTAGCTCACATATATGAATGAAAACAAAATGTCAAAATACTCGTTTTGTCTTGCAAGTAATAGTGTTTTTTTTTGTCGTCCGGAACTGACAGTTCTTGTTGCGTATAGAACAGAAAAACGATTCCCAAATTGAAGTCGGAATCAAAAACAGAATCACGCATACATACACACATTTGCACATACGTACTCGCCAAACAAACAAAGAAAATAAAAACAAAAAAATGTCATGTCATCTGCAATTCTGCATTTAATGTTTTACAAATACATAGGAATTCAACCATTAGAAGCAAAAAATGTATTTGCGTGTTCGTTTGGTATCCGGAATCGGACAGTTCTGTGTACTAATTCCGGATTACCAAAAAAAGCGCTATAAAAAATTGTAGCTTTTTTGTCTATCGTCAGAATTTAATCAGATAAATGAAGTTTTTTCGAACAAAAATTCTTCACATTGGCTGAAGGATATCTGAACCTTCACCAAACCCAGCAAACATTTCCCTTCGAAAATGTGTCATTAATAATTCTTAAAAGTGAAGAAAACATCCGAATATGAATTCATTTAAGATTCGATTTGGATCAGAAACATTGGGTAACGTGACACGGATATGAATCTTTTTTACGACAATTTATGATTGGAAATTCCTTCATTAAAACGAATGTAAATAAGGCCCTTATATATTCAGTTAAGTGGACCATAAATGAAACCTTTCTGAATTATATAAACGATTCAAATAAAAAAAAGTGATAGGGTTTCAATTATTCGTTGAAGTTTTTCGTTTGATTCTTATACTGTTTAGGTTTACACTTTACTGTTTTTTTTTTTTTTAATAAAACACTACACAATTTTATGATCACTGACGTCCGCACTTAACAAAATCTTTACTGAAGTGAAGAATTTTAAAATTCGTTAAACATTGTTTCGATCTCTTGTCGCGACACGGACCCGTTGTAATTGCCCCTTCGCTAAAAGAAATAAGGAAAAAGAGATCATTCGCAAGTTCGTTTTACTTTATTTTTATCTACAAATCCTTGAGGATCTTCCAATATCCTTTTTGTGCCTATGCACATTCATATTAAACTCACATACATGAATCAAAATCGAAATTCAATATGCTCGTTTTGTTTTGCAAGTAAAATTTTTTAGTTTTTTTGTCCATCTTCAAAATATACTCAGAAAAATGAACGTTTTCGAATACATATTCTTCAGATTCACTGAAGGAAATCTGAACAAGATTGGAAACCTACCTACGTTTTACCCCCCAAATACCCCAAAACTTGTTTTTTTTTCATACACACATACTCTTGCAGCAAGCTTGCTTTATTATGTAGGCAATTGTATCATTATTACAATAAAACGCATACTCTTACAGCTAACCTGCTCCCTTAGCTTGTAGGCAAATGTCATTTTGACAGCAAGCTTTCCCATCTTGTTATAGCTGATCAGTGGAAAAGGTTAATTATCATTATTATTATTCCTCGCCGCAAATCGAAAATCTCGTGTTGGCGTGTGATTGTGTTCCAGCTTTGCCTTAAAAGCAATCCATTAATAGCGAAATGAGCTCTTCTGATGAATGTGAACTAACATTGCCTGAAGATACTCTTCTTATTTTGAATGAATTTCTTCGTGAGAAATCTTTAAAATCTCAAATTGAACAGGAATGTATTATAAACAAGAACGGAACAACTTCAATGTTTGAAGAAGATTGGGTAAGTTAATAAAAATTACGTCTACGGAAGTAGGGCTAGGGATGCTGGAAAAGTTAGAAACAGGGGTTACTGGGGAAGGTTTCCATTGTGATATGCTCGACTAAGCTGTTCCAGGTGAATCCCTCCATAGTTCTATATGTCTACAAAGGTATTAATGATTAATAATTAATTTGGAAAATTTCAGCAACTGAGCCAATTTTGGTATAGCGATCAAACTAAAAGTGATATCAGAAAGGTTGTAAAAGAAGTGATTCATCAAAACGAACGAGTTGCTCTTCTCTCATGTCCTTCATTATACAGTACTGTCAAAGCTATTCACAACGAAGGTAATTTATAACTTTCAAAAGTTTCATAGAATTGTTATTTTTTTTATTTGCAGTTAAAATCTTCGAGTTCGACAAACGGTTTTCTGTGTTTGGGGATGATTATATATTTTATGACTTCAATGAAGCGATCTCTGGACTGGAGCATATTGATGATCTTGCAGGAACTTTTGATTTAATCATTGCAGATCCTCCGTTCCTTTCCAAAGAATGCATAAAGAAAACATCCCGCATTATCAATCTGTTAAAAAAGCCATCTGGCAAAATATTATTTTGTTCGGGGAAAGTAGTAGAACCCTGGGTTAAGGAATTCTTGAATCTTGACATTTGCAACTTCCAACCACAACATGAAAAAAACTTAGCAAATATATTTGTTTCTTATGCAAACTTTGAGTTTGATGTTCTGTTACAAAAGTGTCGTGAATAAAAATAAAGTTTTCTAGTGAATAGTTTTGCTTCCAGACTCCTTTTTATGTTGGACCAACTCTCGCAGGTTGTCTTCTTGATCTCTTAAAGTCTTAGCGAGAAATTCTTTTTTCTTGTTCAATAACTCAAGAGTTTTTTCACACTTTTCTTGTTTCAGCTTGAGATCAGCACGCATGTTTGAGACATCTGTTAAAACAAACATCCTGCCTACTGAGAGATAGACCCTTAAATAAAAAGAGTTAGCTTTCTTTACATATATTATAATATGAACTTCTATTCCGCCTTACCTTGCATCATCAGGAAGGTCACTAGTTCCTTTTTCAGTAAGAATGAACTTGTGTTTGCCAGTTTTCACCATGTCATGCTTTATGTCCAACATGTTAATTTTTTTGGTTGTTTCAATGCGGTTTATTTGCACCTCAGTAAAAGCCTTTAAAATAAGTTGTTTATCAATATTTTATAGGACGATAAACATATACTAAACCTTCTTTAATTCCATATCTATCGCAGCCATTTCAAAGTATTTTGGGTTTTTCCTATTTTATTGCCTTCAAATACGATTAAAACATAGAATTATTGGAAACAGCCAAGAATAATTCTTCACGGATCTGTGGCAATTCTTTTCCTTAAATAAATTAAATGACAATAGGAAAAGTATTGCCATTGTGATATAAATAGAAATACAATGAGTATTGCCATTGCATAGAATGGAATTAGTACAATGAGTACTGCCTTTTCTATTTAGCTAGTACCTGCGACCTGGCAATCGATTGTAGTGCCATCTTGAGACCTTGCGCAGAAGTTCGTTATTCACTGACTATAGTCCAGACCATTTGAAGATTGTTATAAGGTCGAAAAGGGAAAAAAATCGTATAACAGTATAACAAAAATACACGACAGAGAATCTTATCTCTATATTACTGATCTCTGTATCGGTGCAAAGAACAGAGTTTGCTTTCATTTATAGGCGTTTTTTATTTTTTAGTTCGCAGCATTGTATGTAGAGAATTAAATATTAAGGTTTTTTTTTTTCATTTGTATTGTTGTATTAGATATAATAAATATAAATAGACTGTTATTAATTACAAAACTGATATTCTCTGCCATAACAACTGTTTCCTTCACCATTTAAATTATTCTAAACATTTCTATTCATTGTTCAGGACTATTTTCAGATGTAAGAAAGAAAAATGCCTATTTTTTTGCTTTTGTTTTTTGTTGGTTAGATATCAAAAAGTCGAAAAGGCACATTGACTGTCCATCTTCAAATGGAGTCAAAAAACTGTTATACTTTGTTTGACAGAAGATCTGTCAAACCAGAGATAGAACACACAATACAAACTTATGTAAAATAACCTGCTTCTAGGAAAATTCTCAAGATGGCACTACCATCGATTTCCATCTTGAGACTACTGACTAAAAATATATGCACTGTAATGTTAACAGTAAATCGAGAATGGAATTGCACAAAGGCGACATACTGCTTACAAGCAGTAGATAACATTTTGTATACACAAAGTTGTATTGGTGGCTCTCTGCCTGGTTTGACAGAAGATCTGTCAAATCAAGCAGAAAACCAATCTTGATAATACCCCCAAATATATTACAAAGGTACCCGCTTTGTATATGGAATTTATAGTATTTTCAGCCTCGAGAATATTTGGTTGGAGAGTCGTCCGTCTTGGCGCTGTCAGTTTTTCTATATACAAGATTTTAGTTCTGTGTCGCGTTCCGGACGTCGCTGTCGTCGATTCACGTACTATAAATTCCATATACAAAGGTGCCCGTGACCTGGAAATCGATTGTGGGCCATCTTGAGACCTGGCACAGTGGTTTTTTTTTACATAAGTTGGTATAGGGTTATTTTTTTTTTTGGGTCTGATGTAGCACAAAATATCGAAAACACCATACTTGATAATACTAGCTGATTCCATATACAATGCTTAGCTTGTTGGCTTTGTCATTTTGACAGTTTGGTTTCCCATCTCCTTTTCAACTCATCTGTGAACTGT
>CAKKXW010000172.1:29256-39386 GCA_920937365.1 Sphaerophoria rueppellii | reverse complement strand
ACAAATTAAGATTCACTAAATTCTGAAAATAGTTACGATCGATTCACCAAATTCAGACGCATCTTTTGGTACCAAAACTTTTGAAATTCAGAACAAGTGCTGCTAAGTATACGCCTTACGTTATTTTGTTAATAACTTTTAAACCATGATTCACTAAATTCTAAAATTGATTCACTAAATTTCACCAAATTCTCACCTAATTAATTGCATCAAAAAAATTTAAATTCCTCACAAAGTGCTGCTAAGTATATGGCGGTCTATTTTGGTGACTTATTTGACGCCAAATTGCAGACAGTCATTTCATCTGGCGCTAAATACTCGACCATTCCACAGATTACTGCATTTGATTGTTCCCATATTTTTCACCCCAGACTTCGTGCAATCCGGTACATTTGTGCGTACACATGATCGACCAAACTTCGTCGGCCTCGACACGTTTCATGAACAAATCAGGAATCCATAGAATCACGTACGCGAGTTTCCTCCTTTCCGGCGTTCTTCAAGTCAAGGAACTCAAAAATGACCGAATGCCAGGGTTCTATACAGATGTCGAACTCTACGTACCGAGCAATGTTGTTGAAGACTCCCAACGTCAACATAGGAACAAGCAATAATAAAAAAAAAAAAACTAATTTATTATTTAATTTTCCAAACTGACAATCTAAAATGACACACACTGTCAGCAATGTTATTTTTTTTTGTCAATGTAAGTCATTGAATAAGAAGTACAGGGAGGGTCTTATGAACAAAAACTGAAGCATTTTTCTAAGTAGTGTGAGTTTCACAAACACAAACGCATTACAACAGGGCTGGTCTGCAGTTGAATAGTTAATCTCAGGGGCGCCAAGCAAAATTTGATTAAATCAAGATTTCATCGATTTTGCTTCAACTTTTTTTTCCATCTCAATTCTTTTTTTAGGAAGCATGGTGTTTTAACACTAAAGATGCACTGCACGGTTTTTAATGTTTAATTTTTTTATTTCCAGTACATATTCTTGATTTTTCATCCGTAATTCATCACGTTTATTACGCCTATTGTAATTCAACCAACAAATAAAAACGTTTCGAAACACGATGGAAGAATTATTCAAAGCAATCGTGCACACTACGGGAACTCAACGAATTGCAGCGCCTTAGCATCACGAACAGAAATAATACACCCCTGAATTCGACTGACAACACAGTCAAAGTTTGACAGCTCATACCCTAAAAATTGACAGCACATACCCTAAAAATGGACATCATCAGACATTTTTGTTGCTTCACTCACGTACACTGTACATGTAGCTAACACCGCTTCCTGTACTTCTTATTCAATGATGTAAGTATTATCAGATAGCAATTATTTGGAAAATTTAGTTTTTCAATTATGGCTGCAATGAAACTTGGCAGAAAATTTAGAAATAGAGACATCACGCAGCGCTGTTCTGCATGCAGAATTTGCTCCCATAAGAGCCTGTGTATTTTTAATTTTGCTGCGCAGCAATTCTGCACATCTGTTTTGCCCTTTACGAAGGCCGACCAGGCAGAGAACATACAATACGAACTTAGGTAAAAACAACTGTTTCGGTCAAAATTCTGAAGATGGCGCTACCTTCGCCTGCCATCTTGAAACTACTTCCCAAATATGCATACAAAGGGTTAGGATTTGAGTATCTATTACTGGTATTCATTGTATATGGACTCAGGTAGTAGTATCAAGAATGGTGTTTTCGATATTTTGTGCTACATCAAACCCAAAAAAAAAAAAAAATCTCTATAGAAAACTTATGTAAAAAATTAGCACTGTGCCTGCTCTCAAGATGGCACCACAATCGATCAGGTCGAAGGTACTAGCCACTGATCTCTATATTATGGCTAGTACCACTGATCTCTATAATATATATAATATAATATAGTCTAGTTCATATACAAAGGTACTAGCTAGATAGAAATACAATGCTGGTATTATTAAGATTGACATTTAATTTACTCTGCTTCATTTTTACACAATACCCATGCAAAAAGATAGCTTTCTCTGTTGTTAGTATGTGGCGCTAGGTCGAGGTCGATGGGGACACAAAAGCAAAGATTAAATAAGTAACAAGATGGGAAACTGACTTACGTTTCACTCCCTAGATCCCGCAATTTTCATTTTCTTTCATTTTATTTTCTTTCCTTGTACATGAATAATATAAAAACAAAAACAGTATGGTAGGTCCATATTTACTGTGTAAAAACACGCATACTTTCATTTAAACTATGGTCCAAACTGTGATAGGATTAGTAAAACCACGCATACTTTCAAAGAAACTATGGTCCACATTGTGATAGTATTGGTAAAAACGCTTGTAGGCGTCTGTCATTTTGACAGCTTAGTTTCCCATCTCCTTACCTTATATCATCTCTGCATAAAAGATCAGAAATCGGGCTCGTTGATCGGAGTTTGGGATGAGTTATCTGTTCCGAGTTCTGACAGATGTCGGCATGGGCTTAAGATTACTCATCAAATAATGAAAAAAACAGCAGTAGCAGACTAGCTGCGTGTTTTGTAGATTTTCCTTTGAACACTCATTCCGTCAATCTCAGATTATTACACTCGGATGTTTTCCGGTTGACTGTTATTGACACTTCTCTTTCATTGTTTTGTTCTCATACACAAAGTCAAAGAGTGAAAAGTATTATAAAATTATAAGCTCTCTATTCCATTTGAAATTTTCCGGCGGCATATTCCTTGTTAACTGAAGCACATTTGAAATTTAAATAAAGCAACTCCAAGAAATAAAGAAAGACGAGGAAAAACAAACGTCAAAAACCGTCCGAAAATCTTGAACCCACAATTGTGGGGGTATTTTAAAGTATTTCTATTTCACCTACTTTCTCTTTCGCACTTATTTGCGTCTTCCTAAAAACGTCTGAGTGTAATAAAGCAGGATATACACACGTCAAATTCCCATCCTGAATGGGAGAGTGTGTTAGTAAATTCTGATTTACATTGCATATACACACTGTTACTTACCTTGTTTTAAAATATGAACATACTTTTTTTTCTTCTTTTTTTCTTCTGAATTTTTTCTTCTTTTTTCCACAATGCTGGATCAATCACTCAATCACGACTATACACATATCCAGCATGGCCTCCTGATTGACCGAAAATCAAAACATTTTGATTTTTCGTCAATCATACACACCACGTATACGTGTGAATTTTTTCACTTTCACTCTCAATGCTGGATGGCAATTTGACGTATGTATACCCTGCTTAACACACATAGCTAGTGTTTTGTGGTGTGGCCTAAAATAATAAATAAAAAAAAAAAACATTGGATAAAGAAAAGAAAAAAAAAAGGAAAACGTAACTTGTGAAAAAATTAACAAGGAAAAACTAAAGACTAAAGCGTGCTTTACACGATATGGATTTTCCATATGGACTGTCACCATTTCCATATGGAATATTATACAAATCGTGTAAGCGTATTAAAAATCCATATGGAAATTACAAATGGAAATTCCATATGGAATTTTTTTCATTTAGAACTGTTTCTAAATTTCATCTGTATACAAACGAAACCGAATTTTTTTAACGACACACAATTTTTATATTTAAAATATGGGAGCGCGAAATAGAAGATATTTAATGTTTTTTTGTGTTTTTTTCATTAAAAAATAAGAAATGTGTTATATTTAGATGCTTTGAACGAAAAAAAAAATTTTAAACTACAAACGAAAAATCCAAATCGTCTAAATGCTTAAAGCGTGCTTTACACGATATGGACTTTCCATATGGACTGTCACCATTTCCATATGGAATATTATACAAATCGTGTAAACGTATTAAAAATCCATATGGAAATTCCATATGAAATTTTTTTCATTAAGAACTGTTTCTAAATTTCATCTGTATACAAATGAAATCGAATTTTTCAAACGACAAACAAAGTATATATTAAAACATGGGAGTACGAAAAAGAAGGGATTTAATGTTATTTTGTGTTTCTTTTTCATAAAAAAAAAATTGTTACATTTAGGTACTTTGAACGAAAAAAAATGTTTTGAAACTACAAACGAAAAATCCAAATCGTCTTAATGTTTATCGGATTTTACAAACAAAATTCAATTTGACATACATATGAAAATACATTTGGAAATAAGAAGTGACAGTCCATATGGAAAATCCTTATCGTGTAAAGCACGCTTAAGCCCGTATGACATACACATTTTTTTCTTCATTATTTAAGCATTAATAATATGAAAATGTCAGTTTCAAGAAAAAGAGACAACATTATTTTATAAAGACAGAGAAAGAGTGAGTTGTCAATTCCGATGTTTTGTAATTTAGTGGAACCCACTATATGTCAGAATAAAAAGAGGGAAATGGGTAAAAAGGCATATTCGACCCGTGGCTCGTCGCAGGGATATGAATCCACGAGGGTTTTAGTGGCAATCAAAAACACCTTGGCCGCATCAAAAGTGGTATGGTTTAAGGATTTTAACGAGAGCAGGATTTTTTTGTTTTTTGTCCAATGTTCACCGAATGCGGTATTGTTCCACACTGGACCTGTACCTATTCATAATTTTGAGCACAGAGGAGGTATACCTAGAGTCACAACTCAAGGCATTTTACTCTCTCTCGACTAAAAAAATTAAATTTGATAAAATATACTACCCAATGCTTATATGCTTTTCAATGCATTTCAAATGGGAGGCCGAACCAATACATTTGCAATGGGTAGGCCTGTGTGCTGGGCTCAATAAGGTGAAAAGCCTAGGCTCAATTTTAAAAGTCTGCGCTCAAAACTCAAAAATAAGAGTCAGTTAAATTCAAAAATTTAAAAAATAAAAAAATAATTGTATGAAATTCATGTTTTAAGTATTTAAATAACAGTACAAAGTGCAGTACATAGTGTTTTTTGCTTTTTAAATGGAATTCAACTATGATTTACGAATAAATAACTAAAAAAAACACATTTAAACACGTTGGCAGAGTTTATTTCACCCTTAAAACAGTGCGGTCATGTCCTTATTGAATTTTTTTTTCACCTCTTTCACAGATTCACGGACACGAAAAATAAGAGTAAATTGAGAGACTCACCACAACATTTTTTTGGACAGTGATTTTTTAAAAAAGAGAGCGAGTTGCGACTCTAGGACTCTGATACAACGACAAACGTCACAAATATTTTCCTGAATGTAAAAGTGTCAAAAAAAGAGACTAGCTCATTAAAAATGTAGTTCGGGTTACATTTTTAATGAATTTTTTTGATTTTTTCTCATTAATGAAAGTAGTGAGTACACACTCACACTTTTAGACAAATCAGGTAAGGAAATCTTTACTCTTTCTTGTTTCATTTTTAATGGTGAAAAAATAGAGAAGAAAACGTAGTATCATACGGGCTTTATCTGATTTTACAAACAAAATTCAATTTGACATACATATGAAAATACTTTTGGAACAGTGTTCCCAGATTGGTGGTTTTTCCAACCAAAATGGTTGGAAATCATCTGCTTGGTGGTATAAATCAGTGATCACTTTATAACTGATCAGTGGTATAAATAGTGGTTAAAAAATCATGGTGGTATTTTTGGTGTTTTTGTTTTTTTTACTATGCAGTAGCCTACTAAGCCGCACAGCGAAATTTCGCTTTTCAAACAACAAAAATTTGGATTGCCGTCGATAAAAAGGCCAATAAAAGAATTACAGTTGTGCCGGCGAAAGAACTTTCAGTTATTGAAACGAAGACAACGTTGACGGCGCCTGTTAAGAAGAATTATTTCGCTTATGTGAATTTAATGATCTGAGTTATGAACTCTCTTAGGTTAAAGGTTTTTGTAATTTGTAATTTTCAAAATTCCGTCAGCCTTCATTGCCTTATACTCTTTTGCACTTCATGAGTACAAGAGCAAATACTCGCCGTGTAAAGGTGCAATGTAAAGGTATACGTACTCATTCATATAAAAAATAGTGTTAATTTTTTCATTCAGAGATCTCAGAACATTCAGAGCCAGCTCTTTGCACTCGGCCAAATTTGACGGAACGAAGAGAGCAAAACTGAAAGAAATCTTAAATAGTATCTATACATCTAATTCCAAACAAGATGGACTGCCTACAAAATAGGACGCTCTAGTGCTGAAGATAATTATTAATTATTATTACTGGGGTCGGGTATAGAAGATGTTCAGACAAAAGATATTTGTACACAAGATATTGGGACAGAAGATATTTGGACAAAAGATATTTACAGACAGAAGATGCTTGGACAAAAGATACTGAGCAACATTTTTTGCTAGCAACATTTTGTGTGTGTGTGGGTTTCTATGATACTATGTTCGGATTTCATTTTGAACTTAAAATGTTTTTTTTTCGTGGAAAGAATTTTGTTTATTGGCTTCTGATTGGTCGTTAGTTTAGTCGAGTCGGTGTGAATGCAAATCCATACAATAGCCTTAGCTGTTGTTGCGATCATGTATTTTTGGCTGTATGTTAAAGAACTTCTAATCGGCTGGTTTTTAAGGGTTTTGCAATGCGTTGTGAATTGTGATGCTTATCTTATCTTATTAGCATTATGCGAGAAACAGATTAAACCAGCAACAGCACCAGCGCCGTCAACAGCAAACAGCACGCTGGCCAGCAAATATTTTCCAAACACATTACCACCAGCGACGTCTAAGAATAATAACCAATCAATGACAGTCAAATCTGATTTTCGTACATGGAAAGTTGTCAGCAATGGACCAGCAACAGCAAATTTAGGACTTTGACCAAACGACGCTGTTGACGTTGCTGGTGCTGGTTTAATCTGTGTCGAAAGATTTAAATACATGGGCTCTAAAACAATGGCCGCCGCTGTTGCTGGCGCTGTTGCTGGTTCAATCTGTTTCTCGCTTTAGAGATCGTTTTTGAAATACAGTAACGTAATGTCTGGAATTTAAGAAAAACCTTCTGATAGGAAATACTTACTTGAAGAACGAACGAATATAAATAAAGAATATAATTTTTTGAATGAATACTTATATTGTTAGTACATATGTACATCCTTTGCATAGGTAACATACATTACGTAATACATATTGTTATTGTTTGCAATTAAGGTCGTATAAGTTAGGAGCATAATATAATGTAATTGTTAGGTTAGGTATACATGCATACATATGTATGCATTTATTATTATATGATTTTATTAAGTATACTGGCAGTTTTTTTTAAAAATTCAGAAGCCGTTAGCTCACAAACTATGATTCACCAAATTTCCAAAGTTGAACCAACGAATAAGTCTGTCTTAAGTGATAATTTGGTACATAGCTCAGAATTTGGTGAATCATGGTTTAAGAGTTGTAATCTATTTCCATTACTTTCTGGTTTGCAGTATTTTTGAAAGATCAGAAGCCGATAGCTCACAAACTATGATTCACCAAATTTCCAAATTTGGACCAATGAATAAGTCAGTCTTAAGTAAGAATTTGGTACACAGCTCAGAATTTGGTGAATCCTGGTTTAAGAGTTGTAATCTATTTTCATTACTTTCTGGTTTGCAGTATTTTTCAAAATTCAGAAGCCGATAGCTCACAAACTATGATTCACAAAATTTCCAAACTTGGACCAATGAATAAGTCTGTGTTAAGTAACAATTTAGTACAGAGCTTAGAATTTGGTGAGTCCGGATTTAAAAGTTTAAACATCTGTCCTTAATTTCTAGTTTTGAACTTTTCCCGGAATTCAGAAGCTGATAGGTCGAAAACTGTAATTCGCCAAATTTTAAAATTTGGAACAGAAAATCAGAGTGTCCTAAGTAACAATCTGGTATGTAATTCGAAATTAAGTGAATCCTAGATTAAAAGTTATAGTAATTTTTCTCTTATTCTATAAGAATATAGAAAACGTTACGTTACTCAGGGCCAGAATCATGTAACGCGATAGTTGATTATCAAAATTTGTTTATCGTTTTTGATTATCAACTTTACTTTGGTCTATGTAAGCTGATCAAAAAATACCTTTGATTTTTTGGCATCACTGACTTGGACGAAACAATTTTGTTCTGTACTGACATTTGAAATTTGTCTTAGCCCCGATACAGACCAGGATTGAAATCTTTTCTTATGTCTGGGTTACACTTTTCACTAATAAGAGTACACAAAATCCAATAAAAATAAGACTGCTATTACACGATGACTTATTAGTCATGACTCTTTTTCGGATTCTCTTTTAAATTTCAATCTTTTGAGTCGAACACTATTACACCATGACTCTTAAGTCACGATTCAAATTTGGCGTGCTCTATAATTTAATTTTCCTTTAAATGCAATGAAAAACATTCTTTCCCACTTTGTCAACTAGAAAAGTAAACTCGTGAACTCCAAGCAAGACGAATTTAAATAAAACAAAATTCAAAAATTTTGAATAAGAATTGAAGAACGTCAAAAATTTGAAGAGATAGGGGAAATATTTTTCTCCTTCAAAAGTGACAGTACTAACAAAATTCTTGCTTAAAAGAACAGAAAAGTGTGAGAATTTTAGCGTTTTCGGGAGTTTTCATGAGTTTTAGGGAGTAAATGAACAGACTTAATATAAATTTAATTTTTTTATTTGATTTTATTTTTGCTTCAAACTTGTCAGATAGTGTTTAAATATATATAGTAAGCATATGCAATGTTCATATTCATTTGAATTTTTATTAAAACTACATAAATATTTGAAAACGACACCTAAATAGGTATCAAATGAAATTATGGCAAATAACTGACTATCAATTTGATAATCAGCTTACATAGAGCAAAAATCCTGATTTTGATTATCAAGTATCGCTTATCGCCTTACGTGATTCCAGCCCAGTTTTTTATTTTTCGCTTAAACTGTACTAACTTTTATAACTCCGAATTTTTGTTCATGGGTAATTGAAGCAAATAAATGCTTAATCCGTGTACACATTAGATACACTTCTTTTTCATTTTCTTATGTCTCAATTTTTTCGACCTAACAAAAATATGAAAAAAGTGCGATAAGAAGTTAATCTTTTCTTCCTAGAAAAGATTAACTTCTTATCGCACTTTTTTCTAGGAAGAAAAGATTAACTTCTTATCGCACTTTTTTCACAAAAAATGCACATAAATTTAGAATTAGGATTTCATATTTTTAATCTTATAGAGTATGTAGACTCTTAATATTTTGACCTTTTTCAAGTTATATCGTGACTTTCAAGCGAAAAGTTATTATTCCTTGGATTGGTTTTGAAAGAAACCTTTACTTAAGATTTCGGTCAACCTGTTACCCTTATCGTTGAGAAAAAAACGCTTTTCTTAGTTTGTTCTAAGTAAATCAGTAGCAACTACTCCATTCATCTTCAACAGCTTACATCCATCCCTAGTCCCCATTTCCCACTTTGCAAACAAAAACACCGACCATCGCACCTTCCATCTCCCAATTCTCAATTTTCGTCCTTCATCGTTCTTTGCACAAACCTCTTGTCCAATTCAAGGCTAAGATGAAAACTAATGTGTTCGATATGACACCAATAGTGCTCCTAACATCGGATCCGATGGGTACCCAGAAAGAATACAATAAGCTATATATCTATATTGAAATATTCATAACATGGACATTCAATCATTAAATTCAGCTCTATTAGCACACAGAAGAGAGAATCATAGGAGCACCTTTAAGAATTTGTATAGGTTAAGTTTAAACTTGTTAATTGTAAATAGAATACAAGAATACACAAATCTTTTTTCATTTAACTTTAATGCCAAGTGTCCATAATTGAGGCACTAACTTTCAATTTAATTTAGACCTTTTATTACTTACATTACAAGGCAATACAACCAAGAATAATGTATTTACTTACTTACTTAAGGTGGCGCTACAGTCCGTTGTGGACTTGGGCCTCAATCAACAGGCTCCGCCAGCTAGCTCGATCCTTAGCTAGTCGTCTCCAGTTTTGCACTCCGAGTTGATTGTTATTTTCCAGATTTAATTTAACTTTCAATCACGGAGTTAATACCTGTGAACCGTAATTTCAATTTACTTTTTTCTAAACACATAAGAACATAAGATAAATGTTAATTGTTCAAATTTGAATTGGATATGTTTAAGAATTTCCACGAGGATACTAAGAGAGAAGACACACGATTATCTCGACTTAAATTACTAACTTACAGGT
>CAKKXW010000171.1:0-45886 GCA_920937365.1 Sphaerophoria rueppellii | reverse complement strand
GGGATGAAGGTGACAGATGCAATGTAATGCAGTGTAAGATGAAGTGTCCTGACAGAGCAAACTTTACTTTATGAAAGAACTTCTTCTTGAATTCAATTTTGCGCGATTTAAAAGGTTAATTATGTGGTGAGCATGAAATTCTTTTAGAGGAGGGAAATTATGAAAATCAGGTGGAATTTGGATAACGGTGAGGACATAAGTTAATGAAACTTGTTTCTGACGAAAAAAGACGAAAAAAAATGTCTTTGCGTTTGTGAGAAACCTGGAGAGAAGGATAAGACGTGCTTTTGTAAACTTATTTATTTAAGTGATGGTTGAAAAAAAAACCTTTCTCAACCCCTGAATATGAATAAGACTGAGAAATTTAAGTGATAATGAAGGGAACGCTTACACAAAAAGGTGTCAATGCGAAAAAATCATTGATTTGAGTCCACTCATGTACATATTCACGCTATTTTGTTCATCTTTTCCTCTTCCTGCAATTACCCCTCGAAATCCAATTGAAAAAGAACCAAAAATGCCTTTCAAATGTCAAGAACATGCAATCAGGACTAATTACTTCTAAATAACAAAATTTAGACCCTGTCAAGTAAAATATCAATTGCAACTGAAGTGCTCCATAAGAGTGATTTTTATTGACTCATCCTTGTGGAAAAACAAAAACACGAAAACAAAACAAACACACCCGTAGATTGTGAGGACAAAATATCCCTGAGAATATTAATTTCACAAACAAGGAACATCTAATTGTTCATGTCGATGTGTCGTGGCGAAAGGGAGATTGAGGGCACATCAGAGAGCGTTATTAAAAACTTCACTTATTTTCAAAGCTATTCAATCGCATTTGTGCCTCAAACAGTTTGTGTATTTTTCAAGGGTTTTTTTGTGAATATTTTTTTGCTTACTGTTTTGTTTGCATCGTTTTGAGCTGCACGAGTTCAGTTGAAATAGAAATGTTTTTTGAAAAAATACTGTTTCCTGTACAAAATCGCACTTCAAAATGTCACCCCCAACACCAGAACGCCAACATCAACAGTTTCACAGAGTAGGTACAGCCAAAACCCTCTCCAAATAAGCAACATGCTTCTTTTCGCTTGTATTTGTGTTTGAAGTCGTCATCATCGTCTTGTTTTCATGAATAAAAATATCACATGAGAAGGCGAAGGCGTACATGTGTACGCGATGCAAATGGATGCCACTTAAGATTGTGGAGGACGAGGATGAGGATACTTGTAGACTCGCCTCGTCGTCGTTGCTATATTGTATTCATCATCATCATTGTTTTGAGTCCTCCTATGGCAATGTCTTCACATCGAGGAGATTCACGCTCACATCTCTCCTTCTCGAGCGAAGAGCTCTTTGTCGTCGCGTGTTGTTGTTGTTATTATTATTATAGCCATTCACCGATACACGATATTTAAAGATCGTTTGCGTGTTTCTCTTCTTTTTCATAAGCTCTTTCTGGAGGAAAACATAAATTAAACTACTAACTTCCCAGAGGAAGTCCGATGTTGTGAATCTCCAATTTTCGCATGTTTAAAGGTCACTAGAATCCGAATCAACCCTTTTTATGATGATCTCTGGGATGTGTAGGTGTGTTCGTATGTGCGGACGTGCGTTACGTTTTTTCAGCTCAATTACCTCGCGAATCACTCATCGTATTGTCATAATTATTGATTAGGTTTTGAGCCAAATCGGGTTAGCTGTTTTTTAATGGCAATCAAAAACCTAAAACAACAATAATGCAAAAAATTGTATAGTTAGCGTGAAAAAAAAACAATATTCAGGAGTATCATAGGCTATATTTGATTACTAGCTGACCCACCAAACGCTGTTTTACCATATAAATGTTAATCTTCGGAAATAATCCAATCAGAAAATTTCTTTCACTAATAGAAAGCTTCAATATTCAGGAGTAATGGGCTTTTTTTTACTGAGCATGAGTCCACGAGTTAGTACGACAATTTTTTGGCAGATGGCTACACTGTTATTTAATGAACTTAATGTATGTCCTCAAATCATCAGTTTTATGGAAGCCAATTGAATGCTGCTTTTGTTTGCTTCATAAGTTCTTAGGCCTGCCCCTTGTTCGCGATTTTGTTGGAACGCCTTATGCAATCGGCTTTTGAACAGTTATGCAATAAAATAATTTAAAAAAATGCGCATTCACAAAAAAAAAAAAAACAACCCGTGCGGATTTCTAAAAAAAAGGGGAATAAATTAAGAACACTGCATACATTGTCTGTTTTGCTGACTAGATGATAGCATTCACTCAGTTCAAATATTGGTGAAAATTGAACTGAATGCAATACCGTGCTTTTGATTAAAACATTTTTAAAGATGAACAAAAATATAACATAAAAATGTAATTTCTTCTTTAGAAATCTGCAGTGTATAAATTCACGGGTGTTCGAAAGTCTGTGGAGGTGGAAAATCTGCACTTCTGGCAACACTGGTTCTTAGGATTCTTTCTTTGTTCATGATATTACCAGCTTAGTCAGTCGTACTTTATTTAATCCAAGATCTCATTTAAGACATGAAGGGTCAATTAACAACGCAAAAAAGTATGAAAAAATAAAACGATCTTCGTTTTATTTTTTTTCATACTTTACAGTTACCGTTAACAATTACTTAAGCGCGGATACAACGTCCCGCAGGTTAACTTGTTCAATATAAAACGAACATTCAGTGTCGTTATCATCAACATGACACCTAGGAAGCTCTCTCAAACCTCAGCAAAAACCTTTTTAATTTCTCGTACCTTTCAAACTGCCATCAATTAATCAATCAACGAATGTGATTTTAATTAAAACATCCCTTGTAGGTAAAATTTGTTCACAAAATACAAATTAATCATGTCCCCCCTCTCTCTCATGCTATATGATTCAACATTGTCTCAACTTGTCATGTCCTTAAATTAGAAGACTTAGCCTCGTCAAATTTTTTATTGTCATTCAATTAGTTTAGATATTTTTCTAATTAATACCTTCAACTTGCATTAATTACTGTCTCTCTTTCTTTAATAAAGAGTAATTAAACGAAAAACAAAATTAATGGAAATCAATTTCATCGACTCCCTGACCCTCTTCCCCCATCCAATATTCACTTCGATGACTTTCTAATTGCTGTGCGTGAATAAACAAAAATTAATCGAAAAGAGGGAGAAAAAAAATCCCAAAAAATTGATCTCAATGAATATAGGAGAAAAAGAGAAAAATACAGAAGCCCTGAATTAGCCTCAATGTGAAATGTCATGCAAACTGACTGGTGAAAGACGATTTCGCTTCTTTTTCCCTGTCATCCTTCTCCATGTTCAACTTTTCGCTTAAAATATATCTTAAGCTACATCTCTCTCTTTGTCTATCTCTTTCTGTGTCTGTAGGGTATTTTTTTGTTCAATGACCATTACGATTCGGTTCACTTGTTTTGGTTCTTATTTCGATAATATTGACTTTCTTTCATCTTATAATATCTTCTTATATTATTAAAATATACAATAACAGTTTTTTTTTTTGCTCGTTCGCTAACCGCCAAACGCAAACCGCTTGATCGATTTTCTTAATTTTTTTTTTCTTAACTAAAGAGGAATATGGGTAGAAGGTTTAGGAAAAAAGAAATGTATACATTTGGAATCACAAACGGTGTAAATTTCAAAAAATAATGCTTTTCTCACGACAAAAAAATAAAAACAAAATTGATCAATTTCAATTATTGAAAATTATTTTTGTTATATCGAAAATTATTTTATTTGAAAATTTTGTATTCTCTTCATACATTGTACGTACACACAAAAGTTCCATTTTTCCTTTTTCCATTTAACCCTTCATTAGGTCCATCTGCGCCACAACCGGGATTTGGTAAGGGCGCCTTCATGCATCCCGACACCGCATGCTCAGGCATTGGGCGTCCTGGTCTACGCCATCCTTCTAGCGTAAGTGTGGTCTGCCGCGCTGTCTCCTATGAATTTTACCGCAAAGGACTTTCCTTGCCGCTTCCTCCTCGTTCAAACGTGCTACATATGTTAGGTGTCCAGCCTATTGGAGTCTACCAAGCTTAATTTTTGTCGGTAAATAGTTAGTGGTCATTAACGGGGCCAATAAATTATTCTCCGTAAGAATTTTCCCTCGAACGCGGTTAAGAGTTCATGGTGTCTTTGGCTATGCACCTAAGTCCACGAATCGGATGTAATGGTAAGATTTTTTGACTTAAATGACCTTGAAAAACTGAATTAGGTTCTATTGGCTTTGAGAAACCGCCAGCGTATTTTTTACATATTGTTATTGGCTGCAACTACTGAATCAATGTTCCTAATTGTGGGATGGTAATACTTCAAACTCGTGCTCCTCCATCTTAATATAGTTATTCTTCTACTATTACAACGTTTTCTGCCGACGGAGCCACCATGAACTTCAGGTCGCTCACACACACAAGCTTGACAAGCACGCATGAACAATGTTTTTGTACAATCATTTTGAAGCGTTTGTGGGAAAATTTTGCTCAAGCGTTTTAACTGCAGTATAAACCAATTGACGATTGATTTTAACGCAACCCCAGGCTTTTCGCCAGGCGCGCCGCCGCCTCCTAAATTAGGATAAATGATTGTACAGTTTGTAGGTTCCCTCCAAAGACGTCTGCGGATGCCAATAATTGGGTAGATTTGACCAGTTCAGAGCTTTGCCATTGAAAATGTGACGATATCGATAATTTTTCAGAAGATTTGTTTTATTTTTTTCTTCGTAGAATTGAAGAAAGGACATGAAAGAATTTCGACGAAGCTTAAGTTTAATTGATTAAATTAATTTAGCAGCCAACGCACCTAACCACTAAGCTACGGACACTATATACGTTCATTTAAATGAAGATTTTTCCATCCATAAATAATTCACTAAAATGATTCAAATCGGTGTCCAAGAGCCCAGGTAAAAGAATTCAAAATGATTCTTTTCTGAATTCTTTTTCGGTCGAGTTGTTCATTTTCTTGATTTAATTATGATTCATTTCTGAATGAAAATATTTGCTGGGAAGCGCGTTTAAATTTGCTTTTGTGTCAGTGTGTTTGTGTGTGCAATGTGACGTTTCCTGTTTCCGAATGGACGTGATTTTTCTCTATCTTATACTCTATTGAGCACTTGATATATCAAAGAATATCCATGACTACTCGAAAGCTACTGCAAAGACAGTACGTCTGTAGCCACTGTGGCGTATGTGGAATGTTTTGCTAAACGTTTATGTTTCTTTTATTGTTGTTGCTGTTGTTGCTAGCATTGTGGCAATATTTGTGTATGCATATTGCCAATGCTTGAATAATTGATTTGTTACGAAAGAACAACGACTGCGTGATTGGTTATTGTACAATTGATGGTACATAGCAATCAGAGTTAATGAGTGTTTACACACAGATAATAATTGGACGACTTTTATGCAGAAGTATTGGAGGATTGGAGGAAAGATAAAAAGAACAAAGGTGTAATTCTGCGAATTACTGTATTTTGTATTTCGATTTGATGGAAAGCAATCATGCGTCAAAAATGATTTGAGGCTGACAGGCAGTTTGCGTAATTTCTGGAGGAGAATATTTTTGAATGAATTGCTTAAATGAATAGGAATTATGGTAATGAGACTTGATTTGGGAGCAATTTGCAGTCAAGTTGAGATGAAAAATTTCAGGAATAAAATCTCAAACTGTGGCCTATGCCATAGGCCTCCATAGTGGCTGATTCTACTGAAATTTCCACCGAACATTTCGCTTTTTAAAGTTAGAAAACAAGCAGAAGACGCATTGGATCCAACCTGGAGAAAACAGTGCTTGGGACAGCAATTATTCCTTCCCCAATTCGACCAATTATGGTTTGACAATGGCCGTTTTCTTCAAGTCGGCGACGTATTGATCCAGCGATTTGGCATAGTACAGCTCTGTGAATCTCAGAAAAAACTAGCCATCGTATTCCCGGCCATCAATCTAAACCGAAACTCACTCGAATTGCGATTTAACATTGTCAAACACTGATCTGAAGAGGGCTCACGGCTGCTGTCTGGAGTATGAAAACGCAGTACCAATCGCAATCATGATCAAAATTTCTTGCAGGATATGACGTCAGCGATCTTTTTTAATGCTTCTGTCTCAGTTATCTTGCACACCTTCAACCGGCTGTCCAACTGGTGGTTTTTTTTCAATTACTAATCCCCTAGTCAGGCCTAACTAATTCATTTTGCAATTTTCGAAACACCATTAATTTAAAAATTGTATCTACATATGTAATTTCAAACTACAGCTCGCTTAAAGACGTTTGTTCCACCTTCACCAACAATTTTAAAAATTTTTCTTCAACCAACTGAGAAATGGAAACTCTCCACCAAAGATTGTTGAACTTTGTTGCATCAATGGCACTTCAAAACTTCTCCTCAACCTATTATCTGTTGTTTTTATTCTCTCTCTCTTGATTTTTCATACCAACAATGACACAAATTTACTGTTTATGAAGTTTCATTGTGAACTGAAAAATGTAGCAAAAGAAAAACTAAAATCCGTAAAATCAAAAACAATATGCAACATGAAAATCAACTTGAAACATTCACCAACAAGAGACTGAGAGAGTGAGCACGTTTTTCCCTCAAACAAAAACGACAGCACAAACGATATATCATCGCTCGTCAGTCGTTGGTATATTAATTGATAAGCTTCCGTATGAGAATGATGCGAGGAATATAAACTCAGTAATGCAACTCATAAACAGTATCTAGTCAAGTGTAAGACTTCCATCCTCACGTGTACTTTTCCTAATTGCTTTGGCAACTGTAAACATTTTCCTTTTCAAAACGGTTTGCTGTGCCTTGCACAAGGTTATGTAGGCCTTGAATATTAAAATCACAATAATGCTCACAATCCTCATATTCATCACAATCGTCGAGTAAGATAGACGTCAGTTGTAGGTACTTCTTGTCAACTAAATTTATTCACCTTAACAATCATCAGATGAGGTATAATTGTTGAGCCTTTATGTATGAGCCCTCCACAACCCCATCTCAAGCGTTGAGCTGTTGCTGTTGCCACCAACAACACGACCGATGACGATATTACAACAGCACTTATACGCCTCTTTCCCATGACCCATACAATACGACAACGTCAACAACACTTTTTAAAACCCTTAGTTTCGCAAACTACATAGCTTTCCCCATACCTCATAGCAATTCCCATAACAAAGCGAAGCAGCTCAGCGCGCCATCTCGTCATGTCAAAGAGAAGCAATATAACAATGGAGCAGCAACAACATTTTTATGGGTCTTCTCTGTTCGGGTCTTTCGTTTTCATTGCCGTCGTCACTGAAACCCGACTACACTTTTCCGTAAAGGATTAACAAATACTCATAAGATTGTCGTGCATTTGGTCGTTCTCTGTATAACTGTTTTTTTCCCCGTTTCTTCTTTTTTGTTTTATTGTTGATTCTCCATTGTAGTATATTCCCCAGCACCCCCACTGTCAAGAGTACTCTGCTGCCGTTAGTACATTTACCTTTATGACAGATAATGGGTAATTAAGAGACACTGCTGGTTAAAGTGCTGGCACACACATTGTGTTGACTATAAGGGCCATAACGAAAGCGACAACGCAACGATTACGAGAAAGACGAAGCCAACGATAGAGAAGCAACTAAGAATAGTGCAATTTTTTGACAAAATCCAACGTTGCACAACGATATGACAAGAGGCAATTTAGAGAGCACTCCATCTCTAACTAATATAAAAAGAAGACACCCTTTCCACTCTCAGTCTCAACTCAACTCTCTGGGCTACCCCTTTTTATGAGCTTTGTCCTTCATCCCTCACAAGGATGTATTTTATTTTAATAAATTTAAAGAGGCTTCAAAATTCCTAGGTTTGCCTCTGAATTATCTCAAACAGGAGCGTCCCGGCGGGGGTGGCATGTTACTCCCATCATTTCAGGAGAGAGGTTTTTTGAGGTATTGTGTACCCTTACCATCCCCCAAGAATAAGGATTTCCTTATTGTTTCATGTGATAGCTCTTGATCTCAAAAAGGAAAGAAGAAGTCGAGAAAGTTTTAATGAGACATGAGAGAAAATACACTTTTGCCGTTATAATACCAATCAAATAGCTTTACGCCACCCTTCCGTTTCCACCACTCACAGCAACTGTCATGTATCGTTATCGTTATGTCTTCTTACTAAACTAAATGAATGTCAGGGGTATTTGCGTAATGCATTTTTCTTCAAAACTTTTTGTTTTCGTTTTTCATTCTCTCATTTTTCGTCATTGTCATCAAAATTGTTAATTATCTTCCCAAGAGTATCAAACCGAATGAGAGGGAGAACTATCCCAAGGATGTTTAGAAAAGCGAATATTAGGATCACAATTAATAGAATAATGAATACTATTTAATGAGATTTCTGAATAAACGGAGAGATAGAAGAAAAGGGACTCGAGAATATTTTCCAGGCCCTTCGTTTTTATTGAATTTTGTTGTTGGATTTTACTTACTTACCTTACCCAACAAAACTAGCATAGACTTCCGTAGACTGGAAACGAGGACATTTATTTTTGTTTTTGTTTCATAGATTTGGAATCTGTTTGCCTCTTAGTCTTGTACATTCTTTTAGGTGTTTTTAATTGGCCCTTTACAGTTATATGAAGCTACCATTGGTTTTCAACATTGAATTTTTCTAAGAGGGGGGTGATAGCAACAAAATTTCTGTTTTTGAAAAAAATTCTGGGAACACTGACCGCGGCCGCCGTTTGACAGTGACAAAATGAGAACTTGCTTAGATTTTGTTTTAGCTGGATTTAGGGTGAAACTTTGCAGTCCTGAGAAATATTTCTAGGAGTATTATGTACAGAAAAACAGGGGTCTATCATATAAGAAATATTACCAAAGTTTCTTAGCCAACTAAGACAGTTTTCGAATTACCATTTCTATCAAATAACAAATTTTAAACAAATCCGGACTTCTTGTAATAAGTTCTTCCACGCAATTGTACCTTACTGTTGTGTCTTGAACTATCGAAATAAATGAAAATCGATTCCTTTAAATTACATAACAACTTCTTTACTCTAATTTAAACGAAAATGTAATGACAAATTATTTTAATAAACAGAAAAGTATTAAATCAATTGAAAACATGATTTAGTTGATTTATTAAAGTAGAATTTGAGCACAGTTACTCATATCTATGAATATTTGTATACAACAATTATACATTCCATTGTACCTATATACATCATGTCAAAAATCACCTACGACTACTGCATGCTTCTTTACCATCCGACTTTCTCCTACGATAGGAACTTCACATTAAACGTCACTACAGAACGACCAAAACTGACTTTCAAGCTCTCCGAATTCAAGCCATGGGAGTGGGAAAACTCTTCCATAATTTTTCCTTCGCTTTTTGAGTTCAGCACATCCATCATGAGTTCCGAAACATCCCAATGGTATCCATCAAAAATTCTACATGTAACTAGAAATTAAATCAAAAAGATACTTGCCTTAAGGTATGTGCATTCAAGTTTTCACATTAATACTTGAAGCATACAACTAAGTATTCACATTCCCTCACGCCCTGAACCCCTCTAAACCGCTTTGCTCACCAAAAATTTGTAATTCATCTATTGATGTAAAACCTTGAAACTTTTCATACAATTATCTTTGAATGTCTGAAGACAACCAGCTGTGGTCTGGTCATTGGCTAAATACCAAACTCTATATCCTTTCATCTTGTGCCTCAAAACCTAAATTCGAAACCATGTAGTTAATCAAAGAATCAATTCAATGTTCTATCTTCTTCGATTTTGGTTTATTACTCGGCCACATGGAAACATCAAATCCATAGCTACACTTCTCGTCATCACGAGACACACACACAGAAAATATATAATTCACCAAATTAGGCATCGCATGAATTTTGAGATTAAATACAAAGATCTGTATAAGGACGACTTTGTATCCCTTGAGCGACATCCTGATGATGTGCTCTTTTGCTAGCAACATTGAGAAATAGGCAATGATTTTTGTTATAAGGACCCAACTGGTAGACGCAGCAGGTGCTTCTTGAACCTTATCAATAGACACGCTGGTGATTTTCGGAGACCTGATACCTTCAAGGGAATAACACAGACAATCCCAAGGATAAATTGTTTTGCAACTTATTTCTATTTATCTCTGGGGGAGAAGAATGGATTTCCGAAATCGATATGATTGAAAAGTTTTTTTACATCTCCTAAAAAGGAAAATACAACCAGAGATAATTTTGAGGTAGGTCTTTCATGGCTTTCAAGGGATTTTCGGAACGCATTGAAATTCTTTAGAATTGAATTGAATGAGTTATTCATATCAAAGGGAAAGAAACAACAAATTGTTTCAATGATTATTTTAAATTGTTCATTTTCGTCGTTTATTTTTGGATTAATGCAACAAATCTTAATTTCGAATTCTTCATAATGACAAAAAGAATGTTTCAATTTCAACTAAAAAAAGTATTCAATTCAAATGCACTATATCTGGTTCTTGACGAAAACAAAAGAAAAAACAACAACATTGAATATTATGCCATGGACGGACACTCGCTTCCCTATTCGACGAGAGAAGCCATCCATAGTCGTGACGTTCGTTACCGTGGCCATCAGCGTCGTCAGCCGTTCGTCAATATTTCAACGCGGTGTAAGCTTAGTAGTTTTTAATAAAAGAACTCGCCAGTTAAAAAGGTTACGCAGTCAAGTTTTTTTTTTATATTACTTGCCTACTTTGTGAAATAAAGTAGACTTCAATCTTTTTTTTGCATTTACTTCTATTATTTTTTGTTTACAAGTGCACAGTGACAACGGGTTGACTTACATTAATGTTAACGGATGTTGTGTATAAGAAATTGAATTAGATTGAGTAAAATAAAAGGGTTAACTGACATTTTGTTTGGGGTGCAGACAATCGTTCGCAAAGAAATTTGGTGTTCATCAAGAAATTCCAGTGGTTTCTTACTTGATAGCATTGTACTGGGTCCTACGAACTTGCTCCTGCATGCTAAACCTAAATATCTATGAAAGCTTTTATGTTCCAAAAATTGCAAAAAAGTAGTGTTTAAATAATATGAGATATACTTTAAGCAATTCTGATTACTCTTACATACAGCTTACACTTAACTTACAAAAAAAAACTCAATATATAAAAATAATTAGAATTTATTAAATATATCAAAATTTGAAAATATATCTCGTAAATACATTTAATTCCAAAAATTTAAATGCCAAACAAATTAAAACCATATTCTTGATTTATTGAATTTTTTGTTTGCAAATCGTCGGAGCCGTTTTTTTTTTTAATTAATTTTTATATGTATATAAAATTTTTCAAAAATGTCTTAAAATTAATTTGGGTATGCAGTTTTCAAGACCATGTAAATACGCATATTATACTTCATTTTGGATTTTTAATATTGATCTGTTTTTAAGACACAGAATTTTGAAAAAAAAGTATAAAAATATATTTTACAAATCCAAAAAAAAAATTTGAAATTTGTTTGAATACAAAATATTATTTGAACAAGATATATGTACTTTCGAAAACTTACGCTGATCGGACTTTTATTTTTTGAGAAAATCTAGTAACAAAAAAACGGTTCTATGGGAGGACACCGTTTTGGAGCAATACAAAAAAAAATGTTTTACATAAGATACATTAATGTTTAAATAATGTTTAAAAAATTTTAATTGAATGTTTTGGTTTTTGGCCAAAAAAATCGTATGGTGGCTACCCTAAATTTTGATCTTAAAACAAAAATAAAAAAAAAACTGGGATATGAGTTTTTGCTCAAACCTCTAATTTTCAAATTTGAAGTCAATCGGACCAGTAGTTAAGGCGGTAGATGCCTGTAAACTTCCCGACAGACAGACAGACGGAATCGCCGGACCCACTTTTTTCGACTTCTCTATCATCGTTATGTCATATCTCATCCTCATCTCAAATTTTTTTTTTTACGAATTCAATACTTGCTATATACTTATTCTATATGTCGCAAGTAAAAAATGTTATCTAAAATTATATATTCATAAACATTTTTGTGGTCCGATAAATCCTCATCGCTTAGTTTTAAAAATGAAAAAAAGAGCAATATGGGTCAGATAAATATATCGCCACGCTTCCAAAATTGGTACTTGTCTTTTATACGCTAAGAACTTATCGGACCACCCTCGTATTTCGACCGAATAAGCTCCAGATTCAGCTCAGCGAAATAACCCTCATTTGAGAATAACATCTCCATTCCAACTTCACAAGGTCACTTCACAATTGTTCTCATATTTTATTTGAAAAAAAAAATCCAAGAGCCACGGTAGACTCCGCAGTGTATTAATTTATTCAATTCTCTCCATTACCTCTCCACCACTTTGATACGAAAAACCACAGAACTGGCGAACATTGCTTCTACTTGGCCGACTTATCAAGATAATATGATTGGGTACTTGTACTCCAATACATCTCTTTGACACTCAACGTTAACATCACTGGTTGCAAGAGCTTGTGTTGTGCTCTTGCATCCTTCATCGATTGGTAGATCACAGAACTCAGAAGTCATGAATAATTTTCATTTCCTCCTGATAACCCATTGTCCTCTTACGTATTTTTGTTTGCGATATTTTGTACATCAGAAGTTCGATTATATCATATTTAAAATCCTAATTTTCTCTGACGCTCCCAAATTGTCCAAAAGGGAACTGCGAGATTTTATCCATCCATATTGCATCAATTGACTTGGTACTCGGTCATTCAACATGATATTGTGTGTAGCCTTACGTGCGTCTTTCTACCTTGTTTGTGAATTTAAATTGATCGAAATAAACAACTTGCTCAATGCACAGATCATTCATACTACATTCAAAATTAAATGAAGGATCACTTCAACAAAAAGTAACAAATAATCAAAAACCGTTTTAATGAGTTCGAGCTTCACTCTGTGATCCTTATCTCTGGGCTCTGATGGTGCGACAAACACACAAACCCATCAAGCATTCGGGAAACAACAACATTAACAGAAAATGAGCACAAAGTTTAAGTGCCTTTTAAAATTGGTTCTACAAGGACATTTAAGGCAAAATACCTCCTTGTAACGGTGACGTTGGAACTTGTTTCACTTTAAAGTAAAGAGAATCATCAAAAGCTTTTTCCTTGTTCGTTCGCCTATTAAAACGGAAAAAAAACGGAGAAAAACTTGTTCAATTTGTTTGGAAACAGTACTGGCAATTTGTTGTTTTCTTCTTCTATTCTTCTTCTATCAATTCACTTTCTTGGGATTCGCTGCATCTATCGGTTAAAGATTTTATTTCCAAAAACTTGACCGACATTTTCAGAGTGTGCATTTGCCATATTCAGACTAAAAGTTTGAATCATAGACAATGAACATTATTTGAATCCTTGAATGCATTTTACATTTTTACTTAGATACAATTTGTTGCAGTTTTTCTTCGTTTCTGTCATGCTGTTTAGGTTTGACTTGGATTTCTTTTGGGAGTTTCTGAGTGAAATTGTTCGTATTTACCTTTTGTGTTGTGTGTACTGTGTACCTAGTTTCTTTAAAGAATGGATTTCTTGGGTGTTCTTACTTTATTTACTTTGTCATTTCACCATGGGAAGACAGAGTCACTGGGACGGGCGAAGACAACGTCGCACGATAGGAAAACAGATAGTAAAGACAGAGTTCAAAAAGAGCACTTTGGTGTTGCAAGACAATGACAAGAGTTGCTCTAGTGACTTAAAGCAAATGATTTTCTTTGGAAACTCTGTTTTGTTGGAATTAATTTTTTGTCTGCCTTTTCTTTATGTTGTTTTGGTTTGCAGATTGCAAATATGGCAGCAAAGTTTAAGAAGTCTTGAATCTTGATGATTTGCTAATGCTAGTAATTTTTTTTAGTAGGGAATACGTCTGTGAGTAACATTTTATTCACAAAAATTATGTTATGAATTTTGTTCGCAATAGGAACTGGTTAGAAACATCTTCTATTCAAACTTAACATTTGACAAAATAGACAAGAATATAACTCACATTTGAAAGATACGTTTCATTTTTTCCTTGAATCATAATCAATATGACTCATGAACGAAAAATGGCAGAATGGTTAAGGAACATTTTTGGCATTTTCTTTTTTTAAATGATATCATGTTAATGCCGGCCAGGACCACGTCTGGAGTATAGTCCATTCGGAATATCCGCTTTTGGCGACTCGTTCGAGCAAATCTAACGACGAATCACCCTTTACAAAAATCATTTTAAAATTCGACTACAAAAATCACAACCGTTTTAAAAGTTACAAGGACGCTCAGTCTAAATGCGAATTTTTGACTCATCTGTTGTATTGTTATCTTCTTCTTTGAATTAAAAGTAAAGAAGGCATGGAAGTCTTTAACAGTTTTCTGTTATTGACTTCGGCTTCTTATACTCATTCACTAAAAAAACCATTATCGTCAGCATATAACCTTAAAATTTTCAAATTTTATGAAAGTCACACTTCTACATTCTTATCAGTCTCTCAATTCATAACAAGGACGAAGAAACATTTTTTCTCCTGATTATGATTTTTTAGTAAACCGTAATGATGAGTCATTATTTTTTAAAAGGTGAAAATCAAGGAAATTACTATTTCTACATTTTTGTATTCTCTTTATGTTTGTTGGTGCTTTAATTTCTTTTTTCCTCATCTTCATCGTCATTCAAGTAAACAAAATCCAGTTAGTATCGAAGAGGGCCAGAGAGGTACTTCTAGAATTTCTAGTTGGAGTTGATGGTTACCACTTTCACAATCAACCAACGAACCAACCAACCTACCTAAATTATTTACGACTCACAAAGCTCATAGTCATAATCAATGAAAAAAAGAACTCTTATCAAGGATTAAAAATAAAAAATAGTAATAACGAATGTCTGCAGGATCAACTCGACTGCTCTTGTATGGCAAGTTATGTGTTAGGACGCGACGACACAAACGCAGGATGATTGTGTATGTGAGTTTATGTCTACATCTCTGGAAATATTTCAGGTTAAATGATTCTAAGCCGCCCCTGTATATTTATTTATTAATACAAAACAGCCAGTGGAGTGGCTTATCATCCCAAACAATCTAGAGAGCGGTTGGCTTCCAAATTAAACGAGAACAAGAACACACAAGCATAACAGACAGACAAGAAAAAACCAAAAACTCAATAGCAAGCTGCTCATCTTCTCACAACCGTTGTTATCCACTTCCTAAATCATTCCTATTCTGTATTTAATGGTTCGTTCACCAAATAATTCTGTGGTTGTGAAAATCAGACGTCGTTCGTTGTTGTTGGCTACAGCGTCGAGAACGAAAACGACTCCGGCGACGACGATGATGAAATTGATGATGATGATGCTGATCCAAAAGAAAAATCATCTCAGTCCTCAACCCCGTCATAGAAAAAAGAAAAGACTTATGTTAAAGTCCAACGAACTCCATTCAGCGGTGACGGTTGTGGGTGGCTTGAAAAAAGGCGTGTTCTTCCAACCCCCTGTTTATAGGAGTGTTCGGACCATCACTAGATTCATTGTGTGTTTGTTGATGTTTATCTGTGTTTGCGCTCGGGTCCTTTTTATTATTTCGCAGAATATATTGCAGCGGGCAGCACAAACAGTTGTAAGTTACATCGAAGCGTGAGATATTACTCGAGGATCAGGTATATTCATACACTTCCATTCCATAAGACAGGGGTGTTCTTCAATTTTTAAAATTTCAAGTGGGGAGCAAAATTGCACCAAACACGATGTTTCGCAAATAATATCAAACCGACTCAAAATGCGAAGTAAATTGCGCAATGATTCGGCTTTTCCATGGAATTGCGATTTATTTTTTTTACGAGTCCTTGAATGTTTACTTTTTATATTTTTCTGTTCGGTTTTTTTTAGATCATTCGGTTTGGTTACACGATTTTGTGTTTTTTTTTCTAATTTTTTATGCCTAAGACCTAAGTCAAAGATTAAATAAGTGCGTATAAATGGAGATTATATTTTATTGTTATCTCATAAAAAAAATTGAACGAGTGAGCGAACAAGCGAAGAAGGAGCAAAACGAAAGAGGGCGAGAGTGGATAAAAAGGTGAATTATATTATTTGTTCTAAGGCGCGAAGGATGAGGTTTATTTTGTATTGCATGTTAAATTAATTTTTTGCCGAAAATGTTTGTTGTACATAATACAAGTATAACAGTTATAGGTTGTCAACCTAAAGGATGGGATTAGGTGGGGCATTGGGCTGTATTTGTTTTTCTTTCTTTATTTTTTCATATGAAACAAATAAACATTAAGTAAATGGGGATTCTCAAGCATTATAATGGGACGAAATAAATTTATATTCCATATTGTTGTATTGTTGTTGGTTTTTAGGGTGAAAATTATCAGCACTTTTGGCTGGTAAATGAGGTGGTAGTGGCGATTGTTATCTTGTGTTCGAAAAATTTTATTTTTTGATAGGGAGCTAATGACGGAAATATGTCTTGTGCTGAGTGTTTGACAATGACTAATTTTTTCATTATTTAAATGTGGAAAACAAGCTGCTAGGAGTTTGAACTTGAACGAATGTAATTGTGAGAAGGTAGTAATAGAAAAAACATTGTGATGGCAAATGACATCTGTTCTTCATGTATTACTCAACTGTCTAAAGATATCTAGAATCTGTTTCACTTTTGGATGTGTTTATTGTATTTGTTAAACTGCTCGGAATCAAAATGTAAAGTCTGGGGATTAAGTCCTTATGTTTCTCCACCTTTTTTTCTTGAGTCAACAGTTCATAGCATTGAGCAGAGGTAGTTCTTAGAGCTTGCGTATGTGAAATGACATTCACATATCTACTTGAAAACTAAAAAAGAGACCGTAAGGTAGTAAGTATATGAGAAAATCAACTTCATAATCATCTTAGGCGATTGCAACTCTGATAATCAAGAATTGTGAGAGTCACAGATCATTCAAGCCGATTTCATCTCAGTTTTTGAAAGCATTTGCCGCCAAACATGTTTTCCAATTGTTACAACACGTCTCGCTTGAATTTTAATTTTATTTCAAAAGCATTGAACTTTTAATAAGATAACCCAATAGACGCCTTACAGAACCTATTATGGGCATTTTAATGAAATTTTAAACAACATGAAGAACTTTCACAAACTATTAAGACAATTTTTAACAAAATCTTAGGATAGAACTGCACGAGTTTGTAAAAAAATTATGACATGTATACCTATTTGAATCAGACCATAAAGGCTAAAACACAAAGACGCTTCAGCTTCAGCTTCGTCTGCGTTACGATGCATCCGCTTTGCGTTTGCTTTGAATGACAGTTCTCCCTCCATCACATCATCATCCCTCCAAAACAGCTTTGCCACTTTACTCTTTTTGATTTTTGAAAAACTTTGAAAATCTACTTCCTAATTTGCACCATCAGGAATTTCTTAAAATCTGCTTTACTCGAAAAAAAGTAATTCGATTTTACTTCATATTTCTAAAATCCCCTGCGATTAACTCATTAAGACATAATGCCTACAGTTTACAGTGAAAACTCGCACGCCTTCATCATATTTTCAGGAAAATATACAGGACTTGCGTTAAAATGTTGGTTGAATTTAGTATTTTTTGTTAATATTAACACATTTTATCCATCATGTAGTGTCAAAATTAAATCGAAAATATTAACACAATTCGGATACAATTCTATATGAACTTTTGATGAAAACTGTTGGTCCCTCTGTGCGTCAGTGTATCTAAGGCCAATATAATATACACAACACATTTTAAATCTACTTCCCTTTTTATCAATCTTTTTCGCTTATTCCCAAATCTACTTCTACTTTTTTTTTTAAAGTGGTAACGCTGCTCCAAAACCTGTGTGTGTACTTTTCTCTTAAACAGCTGTTGAGCTGTCAGACAAAGCAAAAGTTCAGCATATTTGAACTAGAGCTTCCGTTTGGAGTCACGTTACGTACGAAACGTGAGGTCGAAGCGTCATTGTGATAGCAAGCATTGAATTCCTATAGCTGAACTCGTAAACGTCAGGCGAAGCTGAAGCTGAAGCGCCTTTGTGATTTAGCCTTAAGTATCAGAACATCCAGCCAATGGTCTAAGTCACCAGTGCTGCTATGTGTCTGTAGTTCGTAACATTTATGTGCGAAGTACTGTGAAGTCAATAAGTATCAGAAAAAATATTCGCTGATTATCTCAATAAACATCTTCTTAACTAAAAAGAAAATCGATAAAAAATGTAATTTATCTGAAAATAAATTTCTAAAAGGATTTTCAATTTTTTTTTATTTCCCTATCGTTCTAAAAGCTTAAAACAATAGTAAAATTCATCTGGGCTTTTAATTAATGTTTGCATCTCAATTTCATAATTAAGTCTCGAACCGTTTTCGAAATACTAAATTTTGAAAGAAATTTTTTTTTAAACATAAGATTCCAAACTTTTTAATGAAGATGAGGACTTAAAAAAAGATACTCAATAGGGTAAAATTTAAAATTTAAATTCTCAAATGTTACTGAAGAAGGCATTCTGTAATGAGGCATCAATGAGTACAGGCGAATCTGCAGTTTTGGGTCCAGAAACACTTCAACTCTTTAAAGAATTCAATTCTTACCTTTTGCTTTTCGGTATGAGTCATTTATTTAAAAAAAAATAGATAGTAACCTAACTGAAAATACTGCACATTTTGCCTCTAAACATGAAATGAGCAAAATACAGCAACAAATGTTCTTCGACATAATAGAGAAAAGTTTGCCTTTTAAAATCTCTACGACAAAGTTCATATACAAATCTCAAAATCAAATTCCTTCTTCCAAAATCTGTCGAACCAAAATTAGGACCAAACAGTTTACCGCCCCTATGTTGCAGCATAATTTCAAACACCATCATTTCTCAGTTTTATCGAAATCGATAAAAGCGAAAACTTTTATCCTCCAGTATCTCATAAAATCAAATTACCATTTTAAAGGTTAACATAATGTTCGTTCAATTTTCAAGAAAACTTTCAACCAAACTGCTATCCGATTTTAATTATTTACAAATGTAAACATAAGAGTTTGGTAATTAAAATTTAATTTGGAAACTTTAAAGGGTTTAAATTCTTTCTGTTTTAATCTGATGGAATATCTAAATAATTCTCGCAACAAATCGAAAACAAATCTTCTTTCAACGACAAGAGAAGAAGACGAACAAAAAGAATTACATTGATTCCTGAATTCGAAAATAACTCCAACAACGACAAAAAAAGATTAAATAATATATTTCTCCCCATTCATAATCGGTTTATATTCTTAAGCTTTCCTTTTGAAAGTACGACAGCCCCATGAAAGCATTGACAAATTCAATAATTAGGGCACGTTGTCGTGTGTATTCTGGCAAGCAGCAGAAGTTTGAGAATTCCCCAAAACCCCACAAAAAGTTGTGATAAAACCATCTTCATTCCCTCTTTTGCTTAATCTTTTTTACTCAAATTAAACATTTTTGTGATTCAAAAAACTTACCTCTCACAACAATCGCAACGATCTGCAAATTTTTGACTAGATATCCTTTAGTTTTGCTTCGCTTCAATGACGTCGTGTTCAATGAACGAACAGAATAGAACACAATTTTCTCTATTTTCTTTTTTTTTTGGTGTTGTGTAAAATGAAATACGGAAAACACTCACATAAGTATGAATAGACACTCAAACAAGCACTCGCTTTTGAAGAAAAAGCAGCATATAATTTTCTTAACCAAAAGAAGGAAACGAACAAAAACTTAAATTTGGAACAAAATTTTACATTCAAATTTTGACACCTCAAGCTATCGCCAAAAATATTGTACTACACTTAGCAGAACAGGAATCGTATATCCTCTCATTTATATTTACGGAATGTTTTCTGATTGAAATTCCTTTTTCCTTTCAATTGCGGCCACTTGTACTTATTCCTTGTTTTGCAGAACGTTTAATTGCAATTTTTATTCGTAAAAATTGACTGCTTTACCCGTGTTTCTTGTTTGTTATCTTAAACTTCCGCTACAGAAATATTTGTGAATGCCTTGGCCAGAACTTGTACTGGTATTTCAGAAACTGAATTCTTTTTTTTTTTTTGATATAGGAAAAATACAAACTTTTACACACACGATACGATATTCCGTGGTTAATTTGTTATACGACAAAAGTACCACGGCACGGCGAATGCTCTAGCCCTGATAACGGCACAATTCCATTTAACGAAGTCTCTGCATTCCAAGAGGAAGAAAAGCTTTTCCATTTGGAAATTACGGATGTGCAGGACCTGGAATTTCACAAAGATTTCCAGAACTTTTGTAGATTTTCTGTCTTGTGTGATATTTTGTACGTGTGTGGGTTCTGACTGAATACACTCGTAAGTTGTGTTGTCGATGGTCTTGCTTGGCTCAACCCTCAATGTCGGAATCGAGGTGGGTGGTTTTGGTAGAAGTTGCACGTGTTGCTTCTTTGCATAGCTGTTTCTTCTATCCTCTTCGAATTGATGTTGTAAAAATTTCCCACTATTCGCAAGTTGTTTTTATTACTCTTTTCTTTCGTTTAGTTCTGGAATTTAACATTTCCTCTCGTGATATTCTGAGGGGATTCCACGAGTGGAAGAAAAGCAAAAATAGAAACCATCGACATTTAAGGAAATGTCTTTTTTTATTTCAATTTTCAGGTGGAAAATTCGAAAATAATTGCAAGCCCCTTGCAAAGTATTGGAAAAGTGTGCTCGAGTGGGGCTGGTAAAGGACCAATTTTAGATATTCAATGGGCATGGTTGGGGGCGGCTGTGAATCGAGATTTCAGTTTAATGTCTAAGTGTTTTCAGGACCCATACTCGTAAGGTGTGCTAAAATTAAAAACTTAGAAAAAAAAAAACTGCCACCAATAATAAACTATACAAAATGTGTGAAGAGATATGGAAAAACAAACATCTCTAGAGTGGGAGAGAAAACGGGTGGTTTATTGTTCTTGTATACTGCAATGAATGTCCTTTAGTTTTGTTTTGGATGTCGGTTGTCGGGTTGGGTATGGTGTTGTGTGCTACTTGCGAGGTACAGAATGGGAGATTGAGAAACTACTGAAAGGATCCTGAATTGAAGCCCTACGACTAACAGCGCTATCTTACTACGACGACATGGCTGGTGGTTTGGTTGGTGGCGGACTGGCGGTAGATTTTGGAAATGAGAATTGAGCATGTAGAAGTGTAGTTTAAGTATAGTTAGCTGACTAGTGGAGTCAATTTATTGCAGAGTTGACTGCATGAGTTTTATGGGCAATGGCAGTGCAGTAGGAGATTTCTTGTGTGTGTGTATTTTTTCTTTCTCTTCCCTATTTGAATTACATTCTGCTTTTTTTTAATGACGTTCTTTTTGAAAAGTAAACTTTTTTTTTATTTTTCGTTATTTTTTGCGTGTGAAAGTTTTAAGAAACAGAGGATTTTTCTCGATATTGCAAAAATATGGTAGTTTTGAATGGATGATGATGAAGAGGATTATAAGACTAGGATCGATGATGTCTTTCTCTGGATATAAGTGGGGCAGTTGAGTAAAAAGTGACACCTAATTTTTATTATTTTTTGTTTAAGCAGGTTGAAGTCTTTGTACCTATGTACATCAAAAGTAGTGTTGCCTGATGGGAAGGAATAATGTATTTTGTTCATGAAAGGCGCGATGCCCTACTTTACTGAATGAAAAAAAAAATTCGCCTGATAAAGGTAGGTGGTACCGAAGCAGTTTCTTTCATAAACATGTATAGGTATAGAATCATAAGATTCCGTGTCTTTTAATAATTGCGACTCAACAAGCTTAGAAACGAAATGGAAATAATCCTTCCGAACTAGGAGATCTTATATTAAACAAAACTTAGAATTCATATCCCAAAGAATCTAAAAATGTCTATATCTATTGGTTTTCTTTTACATTGGAACCTCAATATTTTATTCATTTCAGAAATGAAATCAAACATAAATCAATTAAAGTCAAAGTACTTAAAAAGTCTCCTCAAACCATTAAATTCCCCCGAAAAGAGGCATTCCAAAATTAAAACACTTTGAGCACATCCCCGCACTTAATATTTCCTTCTCTTCACTCCAATTAATTGAATAGAGTTGAACCTTTGTGACTTTCCACAAAGAACCCAGCACAAAAAAAAAAACAAACAAAAACACATTTAGATTCTTGATCTGTCAAATTGACAAATAGAAACTCATTCCAACAGCTTATCAAACCTCATCATCATCATCGATCAATCAAAACACATTCTTACACAATTCCTCGAATTTCCAGGTAGGACTAACTTTTGAAGTGATTTCAAATCAAAAGAAAAAAAATTTCAAGAATTAACAAACACAACCTCATACAGCACACTTACAGGCGAGATCTCAAATCAGGCAGGCAGGATGAGGATTACACGAAACGATGATGATGATGTTGATGATGAAAACGGCTTTATTTAATGTTAACCTTTGCTATAAAAAATAAGGAAAATCAATTTCCTACCTCTTTTGTTGTTGTCGCTGTGAATGTTCCGTCTGGAGTCATGATGGAACTCCATTCTTTATCGCAATCATTGGAGTACAAAATATAATACACACACTCGAACCATTATTCGGAGCAAAGGACGAAGGATTGTCGATTTCAAATCATAAAAATAATAAAAAAGTATCTCTCACACTTAAAAATTAAATCCCCATGAATTGGGTATGCTTTATATTAGCTCACAAAATATAAGAAGCCAAGAGTTTGACTTAGAATTGAACTTTTAGCTCTGTGCTACTTTTGTCTACTTATTTATACTATAAGCCCAGGACTCAACTCAAGTCGACACTTGTATTTTCTAGCGTCCGCCTTTCATAGGATTACGGATTAGTACCTTCTTTGCTTACGTACTTTTTTTGGCCGGAAAAAGGAGTTATTCATTTTGGCCTCACAAACGTACATAAAACCACCAGCAGCGAAGTCGTCATCATCCATCAATAAGACGTTGATACAAAGACTAACTTCTCTAGCTCGACTTCATATATGATGAATTGATAGCTCGAAGCAGGAAAAGAGGGAACACTCAAAAGTAGCAACGCAATACAAGTTGCTTACATTTTTTTTTTTTTTTTTTGATTTTTTAGAATCCTCTTCAATACGTTACTTACTTTCTTTTTTTGGTATTTCGTAACTTTTTTTCTTGAGGGACTTTCTTGAAGCCATTTGAAGAAAGGTCAGGACTTGATAAAGGAGTATAATTCGATAAACCGCTTAAGAGGTAATTTTGTGTGTTGTCGCTTTTGGCTGGTTAGTATATGGACAGGGACTCGTATTGTATGGTTTCTGAAAAGGCTTTGACATTTTCTTTAATTGGATACTTTATCCTTTAAAAAAGAAGCAATAGAGTTAAGCTATCGATAGAGGCAAGAGGTTAAGATAAATAAGGTCCCAAGCGGTTATTAATATATATTTTATTTATGAGGCCTTTTTTGGGAGGTTTTCAACAAAGAAGTTGCCCTCGAGTCAATGAAATAGATTTATTTTTAAGGATTAACGATAGTGAAAAGAAAAGGACCAGTTAATATTCTCGGCAATAGAAAATTTAATAACTTCAATACTTCTTGACAAGAAGACTTTCGCTGTTGGGCAAGAATACTTGACTTTGTCAAAAGTAGCTTAAGGGAATCCAACCAAGGTTTTTTTAAATAATTTCACTAACAGCTTCCTTTTTCCAAACCTCAACAAACTGATTCAACCATCTGCTTGGTGGGAAGTGAAAAGACGTATATGTACATCATACATAGCCAACCCTGCGAACCTCAGCTCGGCAACTTTCAGAGCATTTCCAGAATAATTATAACTAACACAGATATTATTTACTTGCAATTTCATTAACTTGAATAAAAACTTACATTCTACTTTCATAAAAGCATTGAGTAAATTGAATATTTTGTCGTAAAATTCAACTAATTCTCGGTCCACTGTCATCTTTTGACTATTTTACAAAATCAGAATTCCATACAGCTCTAGATTATTCCCCTTATTTGCTGACTTTCATGTTAGACTGGTCCAAAAATTTGTTTTTAATCAGGCTATATCTAAAGTGAAAATTTTATAAAAATACATTGAGGTAAGGCGGATATAGAGACCCTACCGGACATACATACAAAACAATGCAGCTTAAATCATATGCAAAATCTTGATTTAAGGGTTGAAGTTCATGCTTTCGCAGAGTTTTCCGAGTTCCCAGTCAAAAATTTTCCATTTTTCCATTTGAAAATCAATGCACTTACAATTTCATGCAATTTTTCCTTTGAAACCAATGAGTTTATGAGTTTTTCATCAAGACCTTTCTATTTTCTATTCGAAAACCCATTTGAACTTTTTCCAATTTTCGATTTGAAAACCAATGCACCAACAATTAGGTACATGCAATTTTCTTTTGAAAATCAATGAGTCTTACGACACATGCCAAATTTTTACCTAGACCGAAATGTGCATGCGCAGAGATTGGAAACTAAAATCTGGGCCTTTTTTACTTGCGACATATAGAAATAATATGGCAAGTATTGAATTCGTAAGAAAAAAAAATTTGCGATGATGATGAGATATGACATTACGATGATAGAGAAGTCGAAAAAAGTGGGTCCGGCGATTCCGTCTGTCTGTCTGTCGGAAAGTTTACAGGCATCTACAGCCTTAACTACTGGTCCGATTGACTTCAAATTTGAAAATTAGAGGTTTGAGCAAAAAGTCATATCCCAATTTTTTTTATTTTTGTTTTAAGATCAAAATTTAGGGTAGCCACCATACGATTTTTTTGGCCAAAAACCAAAACTTTTTTTTCTCCAAAACGGCTCGAACGATTTTTTTAAACTTCCTCGAGTTTAATTTTTTTAAACATTCATGTATTTTATGTAAAAAAAAAATTTTGTATTGCTCCAAAACGGTACCTCCCATAGAACCGTTTTTTTGTTATTAGATTTTCTCGAAAACTAAGTCCGATCAGCGTAAGTTTTTTTTTCGAAAGTACGTATATATTGTTCAATAATATTTTGTATTCAAAAAAATTTCAATTTTTTTTTGGATTTTTAAAAAATATTTTTAACTTTTTTTTCAAAATTCTGTATCTCAAAAACGGATCAATTTTAAAAATCCAAATTGAGGTATAATATGCATATTTACATGGTTTTGAAAAACTGCATACCCAAATTAATTTTAAGACAAAAATTTAATTTAAAAAAAAAAACGGCTCTCGACGATTTTCAAAAAAAAAATTCAATAAATCAAGAATAAGGTTTGAATTTGTTTGGCATTTAAATTTTTGTAATGAAATGTATTTACGAGGTACATTTTCCAAATTTTAATGTTTTAATAAATTCTAATTATTTTTATATATATAGTTTTTTTTTTGAGTTACGTGTAAGCTGTAAGTAAGAGTGTAATCAGAATTGCTTAAGTAATCTCATATTTTAACAAAAGGAAAATTAAAGAAATGAATGAAATGAAATGAAATAAAAAATAGAAAGACATTTAAAAAAAATTAATGTCGGCTGCCAGTTTCCGGAATTTAAATACAAAATTTCGGGTAAGTTAATTAAAAAACAATGATTTTTGCTCTTAATAATTATTTCTTTTATTTCCAGAACCCCCTATTGCAAAATCATTGCACGGAAGAACAATTATGCATCATTTACTTAAATAGGACTTTTGTTTGTTTGTTAGTTTATCGACTAGAAGCATTCAACCGACAAACAAACAAAAGTCTTACTATTATAATATTAGTATGGATTATTAAAATTTATTGGAATAAATTATTTCTCACTTCCAAGTTCCAACTACTCCAACATGTCATAATTGTTGATGATCAACCCATGAAAATATCACATAACCCATCATATCAATAAGAAACATCTCTCCCCGATATAGTAATAGGGGAAACCCCGCCCATCAAATATTTGCTTCCAATTTAATATTAATTAAGTCAACAACTACGAAAAAGGTTAACCGATGTTATCATTCTCAATTTGCTCAAGAACTTCTTTATATCACGCTACTCCTCCTTCTCTCTAGGTTTTCGATACGGTAGTACCTATTAAGTGAAAGCCATATAGCTTTTCGTATTGTAAATCCCCATCAATATCGTTCGTTCAGTGGGCAAAGAATGTAATTGGCATTTAATTAATTCTCCCCCTTTCCCGATACAAGGAAGGAACAAAAAAACTGTACGCTTTTGCCTTCCAGGAAAAAGGACGACCATCAGCCAACAACCGACCAACGTCGATGAAGATCAATAATTAGAGATATTGAAAGTGTCCCAAAACTATGCCGACAAACAAAAACCGAAACCCTCAAAAAGCAAATATTTGTCGAAAATTGATTAGGGTCATGTTTGCGTATGACACTGAGTTCGATAGACGCAGGGGACGTCAAGGAGAACTAGTACTTTGATGATGGCGCTGATTATGTTGGTGGGAAAGACGACCAAGCAACCGACGACGACGGTGACAACGGACGCCGAAACGCCTTTCTTCCAACTGAGCCATTTTCTAGAATAGGCAAAACAATCTTGTTTACGGATCATTCAAGTTGACATGATGACGATGATAATGGGGCAGAAATTTTGCCTCCTTTCTCAAAGTGATAGCTTCTTCACTATAACTCCTGACTCTGACACAAACAAACAAACAAACTAATTATCAACCTCTAGGAACTTTGAAGCTTTAGTTGTTTAAAACTTATTTTTAACCAGCAATACGAAACACCCTCGTTCTTTTGTCTCTGTAGTGTGGTCGAAGAAAGAAACGAAGACGGAAGGATTAGATTGAACAATACTTTTTTTGATTTTATTTATATAATTTCCTTACTTTACCCGAGGAATGATCTGTTTTTGGCAGGAAAACTCATAACATTGCGACGACTGAAACGAGGACTTCGACGTTTGAAATGCACATTTAGCTGCCTTCTGCAGTTTTTTACATTGATAGCGTCCTACAAGAAGCCGTTAAAAATGGAAGCCGTCTTCTATATCGTCGTCGTCATTGTCTTACCAATAAATTGGAGTATTGGAGAGAGGGAAGAAAAAAAAATACATTCAACCTTTGGTGGGAATCGAGCGAGTAGTTATTTTTCGTTTTGGTTTGTCTTCGTCTCTTCGTATTTTGCAAATAATAAAATTCAGAAATCCTTCGGTGGTTTGGATGATTCGCAAGTTCGTTCTAATTCATTTATATACCAAGCTCCTTTTTTCGATTTGCCTTGTGTACATTCAAATTTTTGCTCCCATGCATGAATGAAAACCGTGTTTGCATTGCAATTGAGACATTGTAGCTTTTTTGTTCATCGTCAGAAATAACTCATATAAATGATTTTTGAAGGAATCTTAACCTTCACCAAAATGTTTGCTGGTTGTTTCCTTTCCGTTTTATTGCTGCTTATTTTGGTGTTCACTTAGTGTGGCTCAAATGAGATTCTGTTTCGAAACATAAATTAATGAAAAGGATTTTTATAACCAACAAAGAAAGAACAAGAGGCTGGCGTTTATAAGCAGAAAACGATGAGGTTTGTTCTGTGGGTGTACCTACTCTGCACACATTCTCACTTCTTTCATCCTGCGGAGGATAGTCATTGGACAATGGGGAATTATGAAATCCGGAAATAGATTAAAAATACTTTTCCATATATTAGGCACATATAGATACTAATGGATGGGCGTGTGTGGGGAGGCATGAAGGCGTATTGTGTGGGGAGGGTTGTCGAAGGTGTGTGTGGATTTTTTTTTTTTAATATTTGAACTTTGAGAATTTTCCCATGCTCTTCACGGGAAGCTGGGAAGGGGAGGAATATTCAAAGTGCTTTCAAATTGAAGAATTTTTTTTGTATGCTTGTCAAAGACTGAAAAGCGAATCATGAAAAGTTGAAAACATTTAAGGACCGTAAGTTTTTCGATGACACAGAAAAAAAAATTCAATCAACCATGATTCTGATTTTCATACCCGGAAGAATACCAATTTTAATGCTCAATTATTTTCGACATATCCAATCATTCGAGGAAGGCAAAATAAGTTGATAAAATGAAAAATAAATTTTACAGCCTCTTAAAAGTTTGAACAAAGATTCATTTAACAGTCGTTTGTCCTTCCGAATGAAAAAAAGGATATAAATGATTTTAAACAGGCAGTGTTTTCCTTCATTTTTGATTTATCGTTTTATTCCCTCCCAATTTATGTCTCCCTTTTTATACGGTTGCTGTTTTTTGTATTTTTTTGTATATTTTTTTTTTATCTCTTACCACATAAAGAGAGAGAGAGAGTTCAAGCCTTTCAAGATATTCATGCCACCATTTTTGATTCAATTTTCGATGCGCGGTAGTTGGGGCTCTCACTTTATAAAGACACGAATTGATTTGTTTTACTCCAACGCTCAAATGACATTAGTCATTCCAAGTGAATTTTTAAAGCCGTCTTCAAGTTATGGAAATCCAAAGTATTTATTTCGATGGGAAACTGCCTTAAGAGTAATTTCAAACTTTGCCTTCGAATCAACATAAAAGACATTATGATGAGTCTATACGTCTCAATCTCAAAAAGAAGATGTCACAAATTTTTTGATCTTTTTGAAGTAAACATGCAATTTGCATAGAGGCAAAAATGGATTTTCTAATGTTTTTTAACGCACATCATAGGAGATGAATGTTTTTTTCTCTCTCCTGAATTTTAAATGGATAATGTTGGTACTTTTGAGTCTTCTTGAAAGTTAGAGGTTGAGATGTCAGAATATTTCTAGAATACCTTAGATATACCAACACTCGACTTTGGTTTGGAAAATTTGTTTCAAAGTGAAAGAATGACAAGGTTTTGAGTTTCTTGTGACAAGTGCTCTTCTGAGCTTCTTTTTCTGAGTGGGTCGTGAATGTATTTTTTAGATTGAGTTTAGTGCTACACACACGTCAATTGTCAGGTTGTTTGGGATAAAAATGTCAGTTATAGTTTAGACAGAAGGATATGAATATTAGATTATGTGACGAGAGGTGTTTTTTTTAGTGACATTCTTGAAACCAAATCTGAAAGTCAGTGGTTACTGTTGATTTTCCATCCCACTTTTGAAAATAATCGACAGATTCACTACATTACAATGACATTCCCTACTCTCCGCCAAGTAAGTGCAAGTATTTGGTACTTTTTTCTTTTACTACCCCCTTACTCCTCTCTATCACCTAAATACATACAATCATTCAACATTTATGTAAAACCACCAATACAACAACGATATTGAAATGTCTTAATCCTCATTAAAATCAAATTACAAAATGTATGTAAACATACTAAAACACACGTGCGGGGATTTTTGTTGCTTAGATTTCAAATGGCACGTTTGGTAGCTTAAATCAATAAGATGTTATAAAATATTGAGAGAATGGGGCGTAAAAGTGGGAGTGGTATTGAGTTGATTATACCTTTCACTTATTTATGTTAAACATAAAACTTCACACGTTGTAGGTACTTTGATGTGTACTCGATAAATTCGAGTGACATTATATTTTGTATGAACAACGACCTCCGTCAGCTTTAAATAAGCTGTGCTACAGTATGGTGTGGTGATGTTTGTTTTGGATCAAAATTCATGAATTTATGAAAATTTAAGAAATTCAGAACGAAAAAAACTTGATTCGTCCAAGGAATTTTACGAAAATCACCAAATTTGACAAAAACGAATTTTCTCAGGAGGCTTTTTGGAGCCTTTTTGTATTATATGGCCGGCCATTAACTTTCGTTCAAGAGGGTTTTGATCATTTTTTATCGGTAAATTATAATTGATGGATTCCATGGCGTGTAGAAGGAATGTTGGATTGTGTATTGGGCCAGGACATTGAAAAGAGACATGGAAATAAACCTGAAAAACTAGATGGCCTGGTAAAATCAGAATGATTATAGCTGACAAACAAAACTAATGACATGCTGACCTAGTTTTTGATTTAAATGGTATCTCTAGAGTAAAAAACGACCTAAAGCAGCTTGAACTGTTCGAGTAAGTGCGAAAAGTCACATTTCCTATCTAAGCGCATTTGCTTCTCAGTGACTACATTACCTATTTCAAGCTGAATCAATGGATTAAAGCTTGTTTGCATTCCTAATTTCATTTGAAAAACTAATGAAAAAAATGGAACTCGGATCATTTAAAATTCATTCAAAACAAAAAAAAGAGGTCATATATTTCCATCCGTAGACTGATGGGTCTCATAACTTTAATCCACTGCCAACAACGAAAAAAAAATTGTATTAATTCGGTCAGCAGAAGAACATAGCTACCTACCTGTAAAAAGTGAACCACCGCACCTTCACAGAAGAGCTAAGAATTTGGTGTTCCGGTTATAATTTCTTCTTTTATTTGGTATTTCAACGGTGCCAACATTTCACCTCTTACAAAAAAAAGACTCGGCGAAAAGAAATTAAGGTTTTCTCATTTTATTATATTTTCTTTAAAAACATTTCCATTTCGCAGATTTTCTATGCAAATAATAATTAACACCTTTTTTTCTGTTATTTCCGGTAGCAAATAAATTCAGATATATTTTATATTCTGCTTCCGTTGGGGTGAATTTTTGTTCCTTTTTTTTGTGCAAATATTTTGGAATGCTAACGCAATTAGAACTTTGTTCATAATTTTCATTTTTGTTTGCTTATTTTTCTTTTCTTTTCGGAGTGGATATTTTAAGAAGCAAAATTGTTATTAATAAATCTCAATGAGCAAAGACTTTATTGTGAGTCAGCATTTCTTACCCTAGCGCCCAGGAGTATGGCAGTTTTTTTTTTTTTAAGAAGAAAGGTACTCTTAAACAGTTGAAGGACCTTATCAATACATTCTTTTATTTATTTTTATAGGTATCTGTTGAAAATAAAAACACAAAAATAATTTCCACCATTCTCATTGCTCTCTAGAAAGGCTCAGGGAATAGCGCCTTCCCTATAAACCTATACACACTCTAAACACCTCCTCCCTCATCCAATAAAATCTAAAGTCAGAGAGAGATAGAGAAAAAAATCATAAGATTCCTGTCTTCAGGTTTATATTTTTCTAAATTGACACCAATTTAGTTGAGTACTCCCTCGTGTGTTGTTAAATGTCTTTACTGACAGCAGAAGCTTCATACTGATAAACATATGAAGGGCGATAGAGCATTAAACGTGTCCAAACATCAAAATTATGTATTTTTATGCAAACGATATGAATGCTTCGTGAGTTGTGTGATGTTCATTTTATACCTCGATTATATTAAAAACAAAGGAAAGGAATTGCAACCTCCATCAGGAAGAAGATAAAAACGCAACGGGGTGTGAATGTTTATATCAAATGGTTGGAAAATTAAAGGGTAGAATTGCAAAATAGAAATTGAAACGGTGTATAGGTCATAATGTTGACAGCTGGGATGGTGTTGCGCAAAATTAAATGCCTGACAGAGAGTATGGGAGGTGATGAAATTCTTAGCTCAACGATCTTGATGTTGGACTCTGTTGGACGGTTGGTTAATTAAAATTCACATTGAGTTTTGGTAAACCAGAAGGAATTTTTTGTTAAAAATAAGTAGCGCTAGGCATCACTTACATTAGATGCTTGAGTAGTCACAAAGGGACCATATTTGGTAGAAGACTAGACTGTAGTGCCGCAAGCTGAGTTCCTAACAATGCATTTAAGCTTTCCACCCACATCCACTGCTTTCAATTTTACAATTCCATGCTTGCAGATTTAAGAATTGATATGTTGATATATTGTCCGTAGCTTAGTGGTTAGGTGCGTTGGCTGCTAAGCAGAACGTCGTGGTTTCGAATCCTACTCGTGCCATAAAGTTTTTATTTCATCTTTCACGGGCACTGCCTCTTGCGAAGAACTGACAAAACTTCCAAGAGTGTCATCTGTCATGAAGAGTGCTCTCAACATTGGCCGTTCGGAATCGGCGTTAAATTGTAGGTCCCCTCAATTCTTCCACACGTACCTGAAGAATTTTGATGGGAGTAAGCCACTTAGGCCTTGGCTCTTCAAGAGCTGTCACGCCACTCCATATAAATATAGATATAAACTACAAATTCATTTGTTTAATTCCACACCTAAAAAAATCAAAAGAACAGTCTTCACTGAATGCCCAGCAAAATATGTGAAATGTTCCGGTTTATGAGCAAAATCTGCGAATTTTTTGCCATCAAAGGGGATTGCTCATTTTATAAGGGCATCCGGCCGGAGTGTGTACACCAATGAATTTGGTATCAAATTAAAGGTTGTTCTAAGCCGGATACATCTGCAAAATATTTTGTCGATAACTCATGGGAGATCCGAGATATTTAGATTGAAGTTCGAAAAGTGCAAACATTAAAAATCTGCACTTTTTCGACATAAATGCTAATATCTTTGGATTAAAAAGCTGGAAAATCACAGTGGTATGAATTAAAGGTGTCAAAAATATCTTTCAAATGAAACTAAAATTACATTTATATGATTTATATATTTGAGATATTTTTAATCAAACCTTTGAAAAACAGCATTTTTTAGGCAAACTTTTGTACAATAATATCTCTTAAAATTCAATGATGACATTTATTTTTTTTGGCAGCATTAAGTAGCTTAGTTCACAACCTTTATTTTCATATATAATTTATTGGGATTTCTTAAACAATTTATTCATTTTGACAGTAATAATTCAAAAATATGCTCCCAAGATACAAAAAAAAATCTTATACCTAACACTAAAATAAAAATAATTCTTATAGTAATGGTGGAAAAATTAAAACAAGAAATAAATAATTCTTATTAAAATGGTAGAAATATTAAAATAAAAAAAGTAGTTGTTATACAATATCGACAAAATTAAATTAATAAATAAAAAAAAACTTTGGAGAATGGTGAATTAATTCAAAGAAAAATAAATAATTTTAGTGGTAATGGGTTTGCAAAACATAATTCTAATCTGAGTCATAGGTAACCAAAAGGTTATTTAAGAATTGAGAAGGGGGTCTTAAATTACTCTCATATCTTGCCCAACTTAAAAACCATATTATGGTCATAACATGAGCGCAGCATCAACCGTTCTTCGACCTACTAGGCAATTGCAATAATATTGTTCAATCGCTTCTTGCCCTGTTGATTATATTAATAAAATATATACAAAATATACTCTCTGGCTTATATGCCTGCTCGAATCCTACCACGTAATAATTTAGAATATCTTGTTGTGGGTAAACCTTCTGGGAGACTGCTAGTCGGGTCCATGTTTATTTCTATAAGATATGAGCCATCATTTCGGATATGCTCCCCGTAATAAGAGCGGGCTTGTTTCAATTGATAGGTTCCACAACTAAACAAAATAAGGTCATTATAACTAAAGCGTGGGAAAGAAACATTATTAGTGTTTATATTTATATTAGTAAAATGAATTCGTCTTCTGTTTAGATTGTTTTCTGTTACAAAATCTTCTAGAATATTATTCATATACATTCTTTCATTCACTATATCCAGAATTTGAATTGCATCTTCTCTATCTGTTACCCTTACGTGGAATTTATTAATCAAGGCGGCAGCTATTTTAAAGTCAATCATGACATGTCTGGACGCTAAACTAAAAAATTCATGACGAAATATTTTGAAAGAATTCTTGAAAATTCCATTTACCACTTCAACCACCCATCTGCAGATAGTAACTGATCTGGATTTATTAGCAGCAAAAGTTGACAGTTGAGATTCATTGTCTTCCAAAAACGCTGGCATATGAACAGAATAATTTAATCGTTCTAATAATGTCTGACAATCCCTGAAACCTCTATCTAAAATGAAAACATCACCTGCTTGAAAATACTGCCTCAATGCGTTTGATTCATCTCCAAATTCATGACACATGATGTTGGCATCAGATGTTGTCGCGGGATAGGGGCCTAACACATCTATTATGTATCCATCGCTACACACCATAAGAAGGGCTTCACCAGATTTCTGTATTTGTGCAAGGAGTAAGTACTTTTTTGATGGAAATAATTGGAACTTTTTTGTACATATACATATGTACCATCAGCTATTATGATTGGTTTTCTCTCATTTCCGCCAAACAAACCATTAGGTATAATCAGGTTCCTGCTAGCTATTTCAGCTCTAGAAATGTGATTGATCCCCAGGTTTTGAGGAACAAAGTCCTCACACATAATTCACGAGCTTTATTTATAAGATTATTTAATGTTTGCCTTGGAATATTTAACAATGTTGAAATCCTATCATCGCTGTCCCCAGTTCGCAATTTAATTAAATAAGCACAGACAGCTACTCTTCCTCTTTTCATTTGCGACAACCTTGGCAAACCTGATTCAAGAATGAAAAATTGGGTTTTAGACAGCCCAAGCCAAAAATGAAGCAAGTCATCCGACATTCCTTCAATATCGTTGAAAATTAAACAAGCTGTGTTTTTCTTTAACAAAAGTAGCAAAATCCTCAATATGGTCGGACGTAAAAGTATGGTTGGGAATAGAAATATATGACAAAATCTCATGCCATAAATTATTTTGTAAATGAAATCTGCATATTCTGCAGTTTTTGGGAATATAATAATTAAAATCAATAAATAACTTAATTCTAAGCCATGTGGGAACTATCAGTCTCTCATACAGAAGAACAGTCAGGTACAAAGCAATGATTTTGTGAGCCTGAAGCCCTTGTCAGATGTGGTAAGGTGATAAAGCATTCGGGTTGCGTTGCATTTGCAATCAGTGGAGCATGACCAGAAATTCTGTCAGCGCGCACCCAACATCTATGGCAAATTCGATCTTAATAATGCACCTTTAAGAAAATGCATGAAAGAAAAAGCTATTTCACAAAATAACGAGTCTTCTAATAATATTAATTTTACCTGAAGAGGTGCTACCCATTCAGTTACGATGTTCCTTATTTGAACTTGTCTCTCATTATTTGATGAAAGCATATGCGATCTTAAACGTAGAATCGACCTTTGGCAATTAACGCATACCTGTCTACGATTTCTCACACCTGAGGTTAGTTCGTTTCTTTGCACTTGGTAACGAATCAGTGCGTTACTTGGATTTTCATTAAAAGTTGAATCGTAATCCATTTTTGTAAAAAAAAATTATTTTAAGACGAAATCACATCAACAACCAAATCTCAACTGCATCAAACCAAAAAATATAACGGAAAAAGCTTATTGACAGATATGTAATAACGTGAGTGGTTAACTCTTTCCTGTATGTTAAGCTTATACAGCTCACATGCTACTCTTCTAACATTATAGAGATAAAGATTATTGAAAGCAGCACATTACAACTTTTAAGTACATTTTACAAATATGCATGTTTAGATAATTTAATATTATACAAAAATAATTAACAAGAAACTTCATAATGTTTTCGTTTGAGGCATAATTTGAAATATTTGTTGCTTATAATTACATTAAAAAAAAAATAACAATAAATTATATATGAAAATAAAGGTTGTGAACTAAGCAACTTAATGATGCCAAAAAAAATAAATGTCATCATTGAATTTTAAGAGATATTACTGTACAAAAGTTTGCCTATAAAATGCTGTTCTTCAAAGGTTTGATTAAAAATATCTCGAAATATATAAATCATATAAATGTAATTTTAGTTTCATTTGAAAGATATTTTTGACACCTTTAATTTCATACCACTGTGATTTTCCTAGCTTTTTTAAATCCAAAAATATAAGCGTTTATGTCGAAAAAGTGCAGATTTTTAATGTTTGCACTTTTCGAACTTCAATCTGAAATATCTCAGATCTCCCATGAGTTATCGAAAAATATTTTTGCAGATGTATCCGGCTTAGAACGACCTTTAATTTGATACCAAACTCATTAGTGTACACTCCGGGCCGAAAATGAGCATACCCCTTTACAACAGTTTGCGATGGAAAGTACCTACATTCCTTTTTCTCATCCAAAAATTATGTAACGTATCTGAAAAAAAACCTTTTTTTATTAGTTTTAATTATTTTTAAGTTATTCTTAACTTGATACAAGTACCACTATATAAAACCGATTTACCAAAAATTATTGTTTTAATATTTAAATTATTTGTACCTCTTAAAACAATTATTTCTTCTATTTTTATTTACATGTGTTTATTGCAGTAAGCTTCTTCTTGTAACCCATGCTTTTCCGAGACATAAATGAATAAACAAATGCAAAAACCAAGAAAATAAAACTTAAGACTTCATATCCCTCTGCCACTCAGCGTTTAATAACATTGAAATATTCGACGGCGGGGGATTGTTTTCGTCAGATAGATCTTTTCCAACACAAATGTTATTTAAAATGCTCAGATCACCATCTTCCAGAGTCGACAGAACTACCGCAACTTATATGCCTTTGTAAGCTGATGAACAAATGCGAATATGAATATTAAATTCTGTCTAAGCAGTTTAGCAAAGGTAAATGGTTTAAGCAGATCAAGTTGTGGGATCTACAGTAAATGGATGTAGGTTTTATTGTATTTGTTGTGAATTCCACATTTAAATGTCATAAGCACAACAATGTGATGTAGTTTTTCCAATGGTTGTAACTTGTATTTGATGATTTTGTGTTGCACGTAAAAGTACATATATTATGTATGTAAGATCATACACACACAAACCTACAGAATGTTATAGATTTTACAAAAAAAAAACAAATCGTCGTTGGGTGATTTGTGAATCCTACAGGATACATTTCTCATTCAGTATTGAATGTAGATTCTACAATTTTGAGCTGTAGATATCACAAATTAACAAACTTACTTTTAACAGCAAAATTTGACAACGCAAATGTCGTTTTTGCATCAAAAAGTTTGCAGTGATTTCTACATTTGTGCGTAAGTTATAGCAAAAATGTATTTATTGCAAATATTTGTGAATGTTATAGCAATCGCTGTTAATAATAGTACAAATTAAGCGTTTATTGTAAAAATGACAGCCACATTTGTTATTACTTAACAGCGAAGATTTAGATCTCATATATCAGATCTATTTCAACGAATGATTGTTGTCCTGTCTACAAAATAAAAACAACACTCATGCCATGCTTAAGCTACTTCACTATAACTGCTCTAATAAATTACGAATCGAAATCACGTTCTCTAAATTAATTTTCATACCCAATTGTGATTGTGATTGTGATTTCCAATAACAAGCGTCAGTAGTTCAGTATACAGTTTTTCAACGAAATTGAAAAACAATTTTTAAATAAAAAAAAAACTAAAAATTTGATAAAAGACAAATAATTGCAATTTGATTTTTCGACATAACAATTTGAAACAAGAACCACGAGATGGTAAATGCATCAGGCACTTTCTAAATGACTTTTGCAACCGCATCATAAATACGAGTCTAGCAAATTAGTTGTTTGAAACATCAAAATTGATGGTAGCTGATCTTGACGTCGGTATTCTTAAACATTTATTTGACGTCTCAACTCAAGTCAACTTTCAAAAACAAAATTAACCTCAAAATCGAATTTTCATTTATAAAATTTCAAGGCACAAATAATGAAGCTACACAAAACGGATATGGCTTTATTTCTCTATCGAAAAATACCCAACCTCCATACAGTTTTGTGGGCCTTAATATTTTTGTCATCGTTTGATATCTCGTGCTCCCACCTTCGTGTGACAAAAGTCAACGCACCCTACACTACAAAAGAGGCTGTTTCCTGTCAATGGCAGCGATATTTCTTGAGGCAAATGTCTTGTGTAAAATGTTAATGGGAACCTTGTACTCCCAATTTGTATGTGAGTAGATTCTCAAAAGAAGTGACAACTTCATTCTCTTTTGGAAAATGCAGTTTGCCATTTACCCATAAATGCAAGTTGTATCAAAAATGAAACAACGACTATTACTAGACCCCCAAACAGGATTTTGTTTTGTTTCACAACAAACTTTGTATGCAAAATGAAAGAACCAGTATTACCTTGATCACAACAGAAAAATTCCAAAAATTAATCAAAAGGTACCGTTTACTTGAAAATTGTATGGTTTTGTTCACCTGACAGAAGGGTAGTTTTCAGTATTTAGGAAAAAATTGAAAGTTTTTTGTTACTTCGCGTTAATAATTTTAAGATTATTTTAGGTAAACAAATAAATAAAACACGAAACTATTTATTGTTGGGAAAAAACCTCTCGGTTAAAAAACCCCACATTTATTTAACGGACCACTGATCGCGACCCTTGTCGGTTTGCTGGCTGGAGTTAGACTGACTCAAAAACTGTTCCTATAGGAAAACTGATCTTATGATAATACATAGGTATGAGTTTGATTACAATAGTAATAGTAAGTTAACATAGGAAATACATATATAGAATATACTCGTACACTGGTGTACGATACAGTCCCACCAAAACGGACGTTTTCATCCAGGTCCCTTTCCGTTCAGAGATTACTTCCGTTTCCTTTCGCTATGCGTCTTCCCTTTACTCATGTTTTTCAAAAATTGGAATGCTTTCGTTCCGCAGGCTATACCTTTAGCTCTCTGAAAATAAAAGAAGAAAAAATAGGCTTTCGAATGTGTTAGAGCTGGCAGTACCTTGTAGACCAAGGAATAGCTTTCGATTTATCTGAACAGCTGTCCATCCTACCTAAACCTAATGTGTGTTATCTTGTTCCACTGGGAGTAAACATATTTTCTGTACTGGTCTGGTAAGCTGGCCGGTTTCGGTTTGCAGAACAACTGATCTGACAATACCATCCTTGCTTCTGAGTAATTCACACACTCGACCCATCAACCATTGGGCCGGTGGAAAATTCTCACTTTTAATTATCGCTAGCTGTCCCACCTTTAACGCCTCTCTTTCCCTTCTCCATTTCTTTCGCTCTTGTAATGTTACAAGGTATTCCTCTCTCCACCTTTTCCAAAAATGTTCAAGCATAGTCTGTCGCTCTCTGAAAAGCTTTGTCCCCCTTGCATCTCCTCCCTCGATTGTAGAAAATGGGAGTGGTAAGACTATAGGCTCTCCTATCAGAAAATGACCTGGCGTCAATGCGTGCAGATCCGATGGGTCATCGCTAAGCGGATGAATAGGCCTAGAATTTAGTATACCCTCTATCTCTGTCACTAATGTCAGGAATTGCTCATATTCAAGAATTCGCTGTCCAACTATACGCTTTAGATGATATTTCATCGATTTGACTGCTGCCTCATATATCCCGCCCTGATGAGGAGCAGCTGGCACCATGAATATCCATTCTGTCCCTCGCAGACTCAAATTATTGAAAAGCTCATCCTGTTCCCATATCTTGAATGCTTGCTTCATCACTCTCGCTGCTCCGACAAAGGAAGTGCCATTGTCGCTGTACATTCGCTGGCAGTGCCCTCTTCTACTGATAAATCTCTCATAACATGATAGAAATGAGAGAGATGTTAGGTCCCTTATGACGTCTAGATGAACCGCTCTTGTTTTCAAACAAACAAAGACAGCCACCCAAGCCTTGCTGAAGCTGATCCTGTTTCCATCTCTATCGAGTAGCTTAATCGTGAATGGACCGGCATAGTCCACTCCTGTGTGAATAAATGGCTTGCCTGCTCGTACCCTGTCAGCTGGTAGCTCTGACATTAATTGCTGTTCCAGACGATAATTATATCGGACACAGATTACACACTTATGGATGTAATTGCGTAGCTCACTACGTAATCGTGGTATCCAATATTGCTGTCGTAAGTATTGCATCATAACCTGACTCGCTCCATGCTTTGTTTTACGATGCGCTTGATCGATAAGTAGCCACGCTAACCTTGAACCTGATGGTATTATGGCTGGGTGTCGCATGTCGTAACTTCCCTCTGCTCGATGCAATCGGCCACCAACTCGAAGAATTTGATCGTCATCGAAGGTTGGTTTTAATGCCTCAATATTGCTCTTTTCGGATAGCTGTCCATCTTTACAAAGCTGTGATATGTCCTTTCCATAGGCTTCTTGCTGCGCTCTCTTTATTAAATATCTGAGACCAAAGGCTCTCTCTTCCGCCGATGGTGCCATAGAGATTTCAGTAGCTAAATGTCTGACGCTCTTCTTTCTCTTTTGCAGTCTGCTCCTTAGTACGCTCTCTCTTAGCTTTCCGATAAATCTATTGACATATGTTAATATATTCAACGCTTTCTCCAACTTGCTGGCATATTCCTCCAATGAAATAATCGCTTGCCTCTCCGGGACCCAAATACCCAGGCCGTCATTGGTCTTTAGGGCTATACATACGCTCATCTCGGTAGCTGCTATTGGTGGGATTTCACCTCCTATCGGATTGGCTGGCCAAGCACTCTCTGCCTCAACCAACCATGTCGGGCCTTGCAGCCATAGCTTGCAGTCTATTAGCTCTTCGGGAAATAATCCTCTGCTTAGTAAATCTGCAGGATTTTCTTTTGTCCCTACATGACGCCATCTACCCACATCTGTGTTAGTCTGTATTGAAGACACCCGATTAGCAACATATGTCTTCATATCTCTTGGTACCTTGCGTAGCCAATGTAGGACTACCATCGAATCTGTCCATAGCGTGTATTCCGCTCTTTCCCATTCCATTGCAATACAAAGCTCTCTTAAAAGCCGCCCTAGTAGCTCCGCGGCAGCTAATTCCAATCGTGGAATGGTTATAGTTTTTAAAGGAGCCACTCTCGTCTTCGCTACTATCAACTTGCTTGTCACCTCTCCATTGGCTTGCTGTACTCTTAAATATATAACCGCTCCATACGCTGTTATCGATGCATCCGAAAAACCATGTATTTGTACTCTGGCATTCTTGCATGTCCCTATCCACCTATCGATCCTCATCCTTTCCAACGATTTAATCCCTTGCCATAGCCTTTTTAACTTGCTTTCGATTTCAACTGGGACTTCCTGATCCCATCCTATCCCTACCCGCCATATATCCTGTATCAGAACCTTCCCTAATATTACAACCGGCGCAATATACCCGTTCGGATCATATAACTGAGCTAAGCAGCTTAACACACTCCTTTTCGTAACCTTTCCGACTACCTCTGGTGTTTTAACAACAAACGTAAATTGGTCGACTTCAATTAACCATTGCAGACCTAACACTGTAGCTTGCTCGCTCTTGTCGAAAAGCATAGTTCCATCCCTTTCCGTATCCAGCTTGCTTGCTAACCATTGGCTGTTCGATTTCCACTTTCTGAGTTCAAATCCAGCTGTCTTTAGTACAAAATCTAGTCTCTTTGCTGTATGCAGGGCCTCTTCCTCACTATCGCAACCTGAGACACAGTCATCCATATAGAAATCGTTCTGAATGACCCTCTCAATATCTGGAAATGAATCACTAGCATCTCGGCCACATTGCAATAGGGCACGAACGGCGTTGTAAGCTGACGACGTCATTCCATATGTTACCACTGTCAACCAGTACTCCTGTAACTTGTCCCTTTTCGATTCTCTCCAAAAGATCCTTTGGAGATCCCACTGATGCGTCGCTATTCTGACTTGCCTGAACATCATCTTGATGTCAGCACTGAACGCTATCCTATGCCGTCGAAATCGCATGACTATCTCTGATAGATCGCGTTGTAGTTTTTCACCTAACTGCTGTACGTCGTTCAAAGAGACACCCTTATCCGTCCGACAGCTGCAGTCAAAGACCACTCGGAATTTCTTTGTAACGCAGTGGTGCGGTATATAGTATACCATCTGTCCTTCCCTTGGCGGTCCGCTGACCTTGGTCATGTGTCCAAGGCCTTCATACTCCCGCATAAAGCTCACGTACTGCTCTTTCAGAGCTGGCTCTCTTTCCAATCGCCTTTCCAGATAGAAGAATCTTCTTAGTGCAATCGCTCTCGAATCTCCTATGCTCTGTATAGACGGCCTTATAGGAATGGTTACAATAAACCGTCCTTCATCGTCACGCCTTGTCGTATTGATGAAATTATCTTCCACCGCTTGCTCTTCAGGTGTTCGATGCTTATCCATAGCTAGCTGGTCACTTTCCCACATTCTTCGTATTAAAAAATCAAGGTTGTCTAGTTCTGTGCAACCCAAAGCTGGTACTTCAGCGTAGTGTTCGCTTTCCGGGCTTAGCAGTCTTCCAAAAACTACTACCCCAAATGCCGTCTCTATCGTCGCTATCGTACCTATATTCCGTGAAATCGAGCTGATCATTATCCTTGCGAAGAAACTAACGCCCAAAAGCATATTTATTTCAGATTTCACCCAATAGGCGGGATCTGCCAATGGCTTTACGAACTCTAGCTGTAGAGGCTGTCCAATAGCTTGTGAGGATGCAGTAGACCACGCTGTGTCCTTTGGCAAAATCCAAAAACTCTCTTCGATGCAAACTTTCGATTCAAACCATGGCGCTATCTTAACCCATGCTTGCTTTCGTAATTGCAATCCCTTTCCCTCTATGCCTACCACCGTCTGCCTTGCCTGTCTCATCGGAATATTGAGTGCCCTGGCAAGTCTCTCTGTCATTAAATTGGGCTGCGCTCCTGAATCCAGGAGAGCACGCACCGGCCCTGTCGAGCTATCGAGATTTACGACCCTCACCTGTATAGTAGGCAGCAAAGCATCTGAATTCCTACCTAACGAATTAGAATTGAAATTAAAGACGTTTTTATACCCTTCAATTGATTTTTTATTTTGCCTTTCACTTTTCGATAGCACTTTACTTCTCGCTCTCTTACATCGCTTCGCTTTCGATTCCCCTTCCAGTCAGGGCGCTGTCCTTTTCAGTGTGGCTGTATTGGCCATTGCAGTATTTCGCTGTTCGAGCACAGGGCAGAGTGTGCTGTTGTGCATTGTTCCTCGCGGACATCTAGGACATGCTATCTGGAAGCATGTCGTTGATTCATGCCCCTGCTTCAAACAATTCTGGCACAAGTTCTTTGTTCTGACCAGCCGGAGTCTTGCTGGCTGACTCAATGCCAGGTATCTTTCACAATGATACAGCTGGTGGCTGCCTGCACATAATTCGCACCAGTGTCTCTCTCTCCGGGCTCCAGTACTCCTATTCCCGTCCCTCTCGAATGTCGTTGTGGCTCTCGGCTGTCTCCTGTCCAGTTGACTTGGCTTCTCATTTTCGAATTTATTGTAGCGGGATTCCACCCTCTCAGCTGCCCTGTTTTGGCTGTCGGTTGCTCGCAAAGGCTGTCGTGGATGCTGTCGCGATGATGGCTGGCTGTTTGCGCTGGCTTGTCTGTCCAAGAAGTCCAGCATATCCCTTGCGGTCGGTGTCTCCGTCTGGCGGTGCAACTCCCATTGTCTGGCGGTATCTGTATCCAGTCGCTCATGGAGCATATGGACGATGAACATATCCCAATGCTCGACTGGCAACCCTTGTGCTCGCAGCTGGCGGAGAGTCTCATGGGTAACATTAGACATGAGCTGTAGGTCGTCGGCTTTCGGAGATGCTGGCAGTGCTGGCAGGTTTATAAATTGTCGAAGAAGCTCTCGACAGGTCTGATACTTCTTATCATAAATCTGCTGAAGCCTCTCCCATGCTTCTGCATAATTGCTGTCCGTGAGCTGCCATTCGCCCATACACTGGGCTGCCTTGCCTCTGAGGGATTTGGTCAAGTACTGGAACTTGAACGCTGGCGTGATCTCTTCGTTGCTGTGGATTGCGGCAACGAACCGATCGTGGAAGCCTTGCCATTTTGTGAGGGAGCCGTCAAACTCCCCCCACGTATTCTTCACCTCTTGGTGCTGCGGGATCTTCACCTGCACCTCGATTGGCTGTCCGCTGACTGTCGCTGCCGATTCCCTGTCCTGGCTGTCCTCGATCGCCCTAAGTCGTTGGCGTATTTTAGCTTTCGTCTCTAGGTAGAGCCTCTCAGTATCGATGTGGATGGCCTCTATCTCGTGCTCGAACTCCTCCCTATCTCGTATCCACTTTTCCATGTTCGTCCCTATCCTCTCCCATAAGCTCTCGAGGTGCTCATATCTAGTTTGGAGCATGTCCCTGTCGAAGTTCCCCTGGCTGGCATAGGATGCTATCCTTTTAATTGCTTTGGCAAATGCACCATGAATTTGCTCGTATGACATCTTGCTAGTGAACAGAGAGAGGAAAGAAAGACATAATAATATTTTTGGACATGGGTTTCAAGAATCCTAACCAGTGAACAGTGTGATGCAAACTTTCGAGGAAATTTTCTAGCTATCCCTACGCCTGTCGCTTGCTTTGTTTCTTTCAGCTCCGTATATACGGTTTCCCTTTCCTAATCCACGCTATCTACCAGTACAGATTTCTTTCCCTATCCGCATGCATGCCGCTTTCAGCTTAGCTTTCCTTCTTTCAGTCTAGCTGGCCATCGAATCTCATGAAAATTCGGAAATATTCCTCCCCTATCCTCTTTTCCTTAGCTGTCCCTATTCCTCGTTTGCAATCCTACCTAATTTCCCTCACTGTGCCTGCAGCCGAGTAAATATTTCCTTAGTCAAACAATAAAATCACACAAAAAAAGAATTTGCATATGCACATACAATACACATTAACACCACAACAAACATTCATTCTGCAGGAACCCATTTATATAACCTTACACACATACACGCATTCCACTACCTATCATAAAAAATATTCTACCTAAAACAATATCCACTCGCAGCTCAGCACACAGTATTGGGAATTCTAAACAAAATATTTCACACTGTTCACTTTTATTTTGTTTTACTCACCAGTTTCAGATAACACAAAAAAGAATAAGTTGAATAAAAATGCAGAATATTCGTTCCCTTTAATTTTAATCCTCACTGGCCGCGCACTAAACTGATAATAACGCACAGAAACAAAAATGTACGCAGCTGTACCATGCTTATTTCGCTATCCCTCTCCTATATAATTGTGTACCTGCACAATGCACATATATGCTCTCGATTCTTTGGTGGTTGTTTGTTCTCCTCAAACAAAAAACAAATCAACCATTTCCCCGCTTTACTCATTCGTATTCGTCACGTACGCAGTTGTGACGGCTTGCTGAGACATGTTCGCATTTGCAAGCATGACACTCTCGAGGTAAATAAAAATGTATGCTTGCATGTGTAACGCTCTCGATCGGTTTGTATTCACGCTGTTGCTACAGCGTGGTTATTGAAAAAAAGGTACAAAGTAAAAAATATATACCTGATACATACTTGCATGTTGGATGCTCTCGCTCATTTTATTCATGCTGTAGCAGCAGCTTGGTTGCTGACTAAAGGGGATGAAAATGTAATACATACCAAATGCTTGTTAGCATGTACGACGCTCTCGATCTCTTTCGATGTGTGCTATACGCAGCTGTGGAAGCTGTTTGAATATTTGCATCTGGCAGACTGTCGCCGTTGCGTAGCTGTACTTTAACTTTCCTTACGATGGCTTGCAAATTCGAATCACTGGCATGCTTTTATTGCTTTTCATCATATTTAAATATATGAAAATTTTATACATCTATTGGAAGATGTTTTTCATTGATGCACTCGCGTTTTTTTGAATGGAGGCTCTCGATTTAATAACTATCGATACACTTTTCGCGATTTATGAACTTTCGATGCACTTTTGTCTTCTAGCTATCAATGAACACTCGCGATATATTGACTTTCGGATACACTATCTAGGACTGCTTTTCCTAGGCACTAGCTATCTGGCTCGATATGGACCAAAATGTATATTCGCGTAATAATTTTAAGATTATTTTAGGTAAAAAAATAAATAAAACACGAAACTTTTTATTGTTGGGAAAAAACCTCTCGGTAAAAAACCCAACATTTATTAACGACCACTTTCCGACCCTGTCGGTTTGCTGGCTGGAGTTAGACTGACTCAAAAACTGTTCCTATAGGAAAACTGATCTTATGATAATACATAGGTATGAGTTTGATTACAATAGTAATAGTAAGTTAACATAGGAAATACATATATAGAATATACTCGTACACTGGT
>CAKKXW010000169.1:26532-45991 GCA_920937365.1 Sphaerophoria rueppellii | reverse complement strand
TCATTATAGAGACATGAAAAACGCTCTAGTTCCGCATACAAATTTGCCAAATCGACATATCTATTAGGACGGTAAGCAACCCCTATAAGACAATTATTGGCACCATTAGGTATTTCAATAAAATCAATAGATCGGGCGCGCTGTATGGAATTGAATTAGCAAAATATGAAGACCGCATTCTTTGTATAGTTTTGAACTTCAAAAAGCTTAAAGTTTTTGATTCTATACATGTAAAACATATATAAATCTCGTGGAAATTTATGGTGTTTAACCATTTTCTTAGACTGACCATCTTTTATCGGCTACTAAATGTTTCGAATTTAAGCCAGACAGACAAAGAATCTTGTAATTTGAAAAATGTTCTTAGATTTATCAACATAGAACTGACAAAGCTTACAAGAGTGTATTTTTAGGAACATAGCTTCTTCTCAGCTCAGCCGATTGGAATCGGTTTCAAAATGTAAGTCCGCTTTTGACTTCAACAGATTAAAATAACATTATCTTCATAAACAAAACTAACCGTTGCATACTATGAATTATTTTCCACTGACTATTGCGAGCAACATCTTAGCGCAAGGTGGAGAGCAAGGGAGAAAAGGCTAAGGAACCAACCAGAACACCTGCCGACAACATGGGTTTTCTTTTTCTTTGGTGCCTCAGGTCAATTTGAATTGAGTTGGTGTCCTTTACATTTTGAATACTGAACTTAATTTAGCACTTTCAGGTCCGTCGGCAAAAGAAACTAACTCCATTAAAGCACGAAATTGAACTAGTGTAATCCTTACACTACCCTGGTTTAGTAGGTCGAGCTATAAGTAAAACTGCATGAGTGCAACAGACCCTACTTCAAAAATAGAGTGACGCGACAGCTCTCGAAGAATCAAGGACCAAGTGGCTTACTCTCATCAACAAGTCTCTAGGTGCGTGCGAATAATTAAGGGGAATTTCAATTTAACACCGATTCCAAACGGCAAAGTTGAGAAGCACTTTTTCATGACAGATTGATACTCTTGGAAGTTTTATCAGTTCTTTGCAAGAGGCCAACGCACTTATCCACGAAGCTACGGATACTACAATAATCTTACCATTACTTCGAAATTGGTGCTGTTTGAGATGTTAGTTTTTCAAGCATTCAATCAAAGATCTGATTTGGTTATTTCGCAGAGGCACTCTGAAAAGTCCCCAGCCTGTGAGCTAAGGTGAATTCGGAGATAACATAATTAGATTTTTATCTTATTTACCTAGAAGCAGAGGTGTTAAAGATAAGTAATGTCAAGCCTGGTAGACTCCAGTGGGTTCGACATCTACATAGCTAGTATGAGCAAAATCCTTTAAATCTAAAATTCCTGAACACTGCAATGATCGGGAAAGACAGAGTGTGGAAGAGAGTTCCACATTCGCGTAGTACGGCTTGAAAACGATTCTCTATACTACGACCGAAATTGGGCTCGAAGGTAAACTGATGGGCATTATCCTGGAAGCGCGGGTATTGTTTAAGGGGAGGAATGCAACTGGCTATTTCTCTAGAGAAATTAACGTAAAAGTAATGATAAAACAAGGAGAGACACAAAACGTTACGACGGTGTTCCAATGAGGTGAATGAGTTAGTGATGTCTCTGTCACCAATCATTCTTACTGCTCTTTTATGTATACTATCCAAGAAGCTTTAGTATGTAGCTGAAGCACCAGCCCAAAGATGGGAATCTTACTCAAGCTTTGGACGGATATGTCTTGTAGATAATAGCCAGATCAGACGGGGAGGAAAATGTCTTGCACCGTCTTAAGAAACCCAAACATCTTGCTGCATTTTTGGCTACATCGCGTATGTGCTTGGTCCACAAGAGGTGGTCAGTGATGCATACATCAAAAATCTCGAGATGTTCGGTCTCATTGATGCAAGTGCCACTCATGGACAGTGACAAGGGGGTATATCTCGCTTCAACGATACCAGAAAGCATTGAGTTTTCGAAGCATTATACTCTACACGGTTCTTAATTCTGTTCTGTTTAAGTCAGAGTTTAATAAGCTTATCATATTTTGTCGTTGCAGTTCTACATCCAAAGAGGAAGGATGTGAATCGCCTGCTATTCCAGCAAGTTTTTTTTTGGATAGATTGTTTATGTGGTGTTTCCAATTTAAGGACGAATCAACCCATAATCCCAAGTACTTAAAATGCTCGACTTGTTCTACTAGATTGATCTTAAACGTAATGTTAATAGTGTTATCTGTTCTGCTATTCATGGTACACTTAGTCTTCTTCACGTTTAAGGATAGTTTGTGCATACCCATCCATATTATATATATGTCGTCTGCAAACAGTATCGGTTGTCCTTTGAGACGTGCTTTCGTAAGGTCATTGATATATATGCAGAAACGTGTTGGACCAAGAATGCTTCCTTGTGGCACCCCAAAATGAATATTCTGCTCATCACTTCTGCAGCCATCAGAGCTTACAAATTGTCTTCTATTATTGAGGGTAGACTTTAACCAGTTGTACGAAGCGCCTTTTACTCCGTAACAAAATAGTTTGCGAAACAAAATGCTATGATCCACAGTGTTAAATGCTTTTGGTAAGGCGCTTGTGTTGTTGTGTTCGTCTTTTGTCCTTTGCAGATAAGATACCATATCAATGAGTGCTGTGATAGCGCTAGATTGTTTTCGGAAGCCATACTGATGTTGGGTTTCTAAGTCGTTTTTCCTTATGTATTCGAGCAATTGTTCGTTGGAAGCTTTTTCGATCACTTTGGACAGAACTGGCAGAATTGAAATCGGTCGGTAGTTTTTTAGGTCAGATGTGTCTCCAGATTTGAAGATTGGTATATGTTTTTGTTCTGATTTCACATCCTTTTGCAATTTTTTTTTTTTTGGGGAAGCATGAACTTCAAAATACACTAAATAAGCTAGCAATTTCAAAACTTTAGCAATATAATTGATTGCTCTGCCAATTTAAAAATAAATAATAGGTAGGTTAGGCTAGAGTGGCTGTCTAGATGTTGTTAACTCATTTAAACCTCCATTTTGAAACCACTAAAGAAAGTTATCTACTCATGGTATGAGAATTCTAAATTTCAACATCCTGCGACCATTATAAGAAAGTTTGTGGCAACCACGCCCCTTTAATGAAACTACAATTTTATACTTATATTTTCCCATATATTCAACCGAAACCCTATCAGAATTTCGAATTCAAACGTTTTCAATAATTGTGATAAAGTGGGCGGATACCACGCCCCTAAATGGAAATAGATTTTTCTCTCATTTTTTTATGTAGTTCAATCAAAACCTTACAAGAATTCCAAATTTATACACCCTACGACCAATTTAAGATAGTGGGCGGAAACCACTATCTTAATTTTTCTTTATTTTCAACCAAAACTATATTAGAACTCCGAATTTTTGCATCCTATGACCATTTTAAGAAAGTCGGCGTATTCCCCTCAACCCGAATGAGCAAATTGAAATTTCCGATTTTTTTATACCACTCCAAAAACCTACCATTGTACCAAATTTCAAGATTCTGCTATTGTTAGAAGTCCTTCCTCATTTTGATGGTCAGCCAGTGAGTTGACTCACGATACGATTTTTAAAATTTTACTATTCAATATTTTTCACAGGGCCATTGTCTCTTGTACTTTGAAGTTAGTACGTAATTCAAATTAGAAGCTTCTAACTCTATGGGTTCAAACGTTATGGGGGATTAAAAATGTGCTTGAGTTCGATCCTGTAAAAAGGGAGAAGTGGTTGAACTATGATGGTCACTATCGTGCCCTTTGCTTCAAACTCAAATCTTTCGAAATACAGAGAAATTCAATAAATTCAATAAATGTAAACGACTTTTAACATATGTATGTATGCATTTGTTTTATCTACAAATTTCAGAATCTATTGTTGAAATGAATAACTTCTGAGTACAAATGGAGCAGTTTTTAACCATCTTTTTGTACTAATGGGGCGGTATCTCGGGCAAAACTTGAAAAATGTTGATTTTAAACACGATCTTTTGCGGAAAGAAAAAAATCTAACGGCCGGCGTCAAATCGCATGGTCTTGTTAGGCAATTGATATCGCCTTTACGTGAAATTACGTGACCAGGAAACTTTTCACGCTACAAAGCCATAGTTGTCCGTGTCGTGTGGCTTATTGCCCTGTATTGTTGCAACCAAATATTGCCCAAGTCATGATCTTCAATAGCCGGCTGAAAAAAAAAAACCGATTATCATTCGACCATATAGCTCCAAATTGACTATAACCGTCCTGCGGATCAATGACACCTTTCGATCATACAGCACACCAAAGAGTCACCTTTTCAATATCACTTCTGTCTATGGGTTTTCTAAGCCCATAAACGGTATGTAATTTGTCTACATACCTACCCACCGAGTGGGAAATGTGCTTCATCGTTAAAGAAAATGTTGTTCGAAAAATCAACAACAACGTTCCGCAAGTGTTAACGATAATTTTAGTTAAGGGCAATTATTCAAATAATGATATGACAATTTAGATGACAGTGTAGTTTGACACGTATCAAATGCCAGCGCTAACAACTCCACAAAACGAACTGAACTACTAGTAATCCTACACTCAACCTCTTGATCGAGAAATACTAAAAAATACAAACATTTCATCGACCCGATCTTTAAGAAGTGAACAATGCTGTCCCAAAATTAAAATTTTCTTACATAAAGCATCTATATTTCTAATGCTTCAAAATTAAGCTCATGTATCGCCACCACATCCTAATAAAAAGGAAAAGTTCCTATTAATTTAGCTCACACTAAGTCACACCAGTCATTAGTCTTATAAAACGGATACATGAGACAACCTGCGTATATGTGATCTTCCTAATCGATTATCATCTCATAACTGTATACGAATTCGACCTCATAATATCATTCCGAGAATACTCAATCCAAGTTGATTATGACTGTGACTCCAAATCCCAAATGCCTTGTACACTGCTTCAGCGATTAATCGAAATGTGGGAAAGTATCAAAGCACTTTCCAAACACCTTTATACCCCGATACCTGAGCCTGATAACATCAGCTCCTTCATAATGTCGTTTTGTAAGGGCTGCGGTTTGTTCAATCTGCCGCTAGGTGTCAATTTACTCGTTGAGTGCGTGTTCGAGTCAACAAATGCCACACACATTGAAATGCATATAAATTCAAAATTATATTCTTATATTGTAGGATTTTTGGGTGTGTGCCATCTTCAGCCAGGACAAACAACAATCAAGTGAATAAACAGAAAAATATGAGCACCCCTCTGAAACCCATTGGGATCAATTTAAAATTCACATCACGTTGGTAATCGTCACATGCCATCCCGCTACCACAAATGGCTTTGCATCCTCACCAAAGTACGCCGCCGCATCACACGTGTACCTGCCACTGATAACGTTACTTACTATTACGACGAGATAACCTCTCCCAGATCGGTGTGCACGGGATTTATGTGTCATTCCACTTAAGATGATTATCCTTAACGCGGAAGCATAAATCAACACCAACTCCGTCATGGCCTGTCTGTTTCAGTTGCATCCATATTCTGTCTGTGGTTTCTTTTCCCGGTGTGGTTTCATCACATGCGAGATGTTTACCCGATTCAGGATTATCCTTGTTCTCTTTATCCTGTCGATTTTGTGGATTGATTTGTAAAATGGGAAATATGCAGTGTGCACACAAAAATGACCAAATATACGATTTGAAAAAGTCCAAACATTTTTCTGTCAACACCGGATATTGCAATGGCGTTCATAAAAGCTTTTTGCTCTCGGTGGTAATCTTCAAAATGTAACTGGACACTGGAAAAGTGTCAAAATTTAACGAAAGTAAGTTTAAATTATATACATATATATAGGTTAGACTAGGACTTACAAAACACGCTAACACACATTCTCTGAGAAGGAAAACATAGTAGAACTACAAAACTATGTAACATCCTTATTTTATACACATCTATCCGAAAAAGCATTTCACGTCATCATCCAGATCCAGCCTTTAAACAGAAGCAGGAAGGATTACAGCAGAGCGAAATCTTTTGAACTTCGTAGAACGATCATATAAAAGGGGACCCAACACCCAACCCACCGTCCAACCGATAACCGACACACGACAAGTGCAGGGATGTTAAAAGAAAAATCCGCAAAAACGAACGAACGAAATTAATGCAAAAGGACTGGTGTTGTAGGAGTTAGGTTGGCATTTATCTTGTACTTATATTTTGCACAAAATTAAGCAGGGAAATTGTGGTAGCACTGAAAATCACTTTTCATGTGATTAAAACTGAAGTACAATTAAACGGTATGAGATTTATGTGAATGCAATTTTCACTCCGAAAACAAGATGGGAGATGCAATATATGTGACTTGGTTTGACGGTTGCTAAGTTGTGAAAACGTTTTTTTGCCCGATATCTCGAGTTGAAGTATGAAATTCCATTGGCTCTCTTGTTGATATGAGCTTTGCATATGAAATAGACTAGTACTATCAATATTGGAAATCTAGTACCATGGTCCTGGCATCGATCCTAAAGTCATCTACCTAAAAGTTGAGAACTACTGCTTTGGAGAATTTGGAGATTATTTTCAATGGGGAATTCATGAAAAATGGCGTAAAGTAAGAACGAGAACGCCTTATAGAAAATATGCTTGCATAAGAACGGCAAGGACATAAAAATAGTTTAGTTTAGTTTAGTTTATTGTCAGTCAGAAATATTCTTACAGACTCGATAACAAAATATTTAATAAATTAAGACTAATTTTGAAACGTAAAACTATACAGAATACATTAAAATATACAAAAGTTTTTTTTTAAGGGTTACTCTAGAACAGTCTTCAAAAAAATCAATTAAGTTACAGACTGAGTTTGCCTCTTTGATGCATCTTGAAATCGGTGCGTTTGATCCATAATTTATTCTATGAAAACGTTCAACAAATAAAACTGTAACTCTAAGATTTCTTAAAGGTACACGAAAACAAAGTTTACTAAGAAGAAATGAATAATCAATACGAGACTTAAGAACATCGCGAATAAACATAATAGAAAAATATTTTCGTCTTAGAACAAGAGTTTGAATCCCAAGTAATAAGCACCTAGTATTGTAGCTGGGCATATCATTGTTTGAAAAGTTAATCCTTAAGAGAGCATATCTTGAAAATCTTCTTTGAACCCTTTCAATCCTATCCGACGCATTTGAATAGTTAGGATTCCAAATAATAGCACAATACTCAACAACAGAACGAACTAAAGTAAAAAAAAGAGATTTTAGTGTGAAGATATCAGAAAATTCCCTAGAATTTCGTTTGATAAAGCCCAACATTGCGTTGCTTTTATTTGATACATAATCAATATGAGCCTTAAAGGAAAGTTTTTCATCCAGGATAATACCGAGGTCTTTTTTTTGGGAAATTCTCTCTAAAGTGGCATCATTTAACTTGTAAGCGTAACTCATAAAACCTTGCTTCCTACAGCATGTTAATACTTGACACTTAGTTACATTGAGATGAAGACAATTTAATTTACACCATCGAGAGAGCCGCATTAAATCCTCCTGAAGGAGTAAACAATCTTGTGAAGATTCGATTTTTCTGTATAGCTTGAGGTCGTCGGCGTAAAGAAGGCATTTCGAATGAACAAAAATATCCGAGATGTCATTGATAAATAAGAGAAACAATAAAGGACCAATATGGCTACCCTGGGGTGCGCCCGAGGGAACATAAATGGGGTTCGAAAGATTATTGTCTAACTTAACGATTTGAACTCTTTCAGTTAAATAAGATTTAATCCAGTTGAGAAGATTAGAGTGGAAACCCAGGCAGGCCAACTTATGCAAAAGAATTTTATGATTAACTCTATCGAATGCTTTGGCAAAATCGGTAAAGATTATATCAGTTTGCAGATTCTTTTCAAAGTTCGAGATTATATATATCAACAAACTGTGATAGATTAGTTGCGGTTGATCTGCCTGGGAAAAAACCATGTTGAAATTCCGATAAATAAAATATTTTATCAGTTATGATTTTTTTCAAAGACCTTGGGAATGGCAGAGATTTACAAATGGGCCTATAATTTGTAATATCTTGCTTCGATCCAGATTTAAAAATAGGTGTTAAAAATGAATATTTCCATTCACTTAGGAATACACCTTTCGCCAGGGAGAAATTAAAAATAATTCTTAATGGTTCAGCGAGAGAGACTGCTGCATTTTTAATAAACCCAGAGGAAAAACCATCGGGTCCAGCAGAATTCGAAAAGTCAATTTGTCAATTTCTCATAATTTTGTTATGAGTTATGAGACTTTTCTGTGGAGATATTTGTTTGGCCTTGAATATAATGTAGAGTGCTTTTATACACAGATTTTTGAGAGTATGTATTTTGTATGTGAAGAAGTAAGAAAACGCAGATGGATGGATTTTGGCAAAATTTGATGCAAACTGAGTTCTGAGTTACCACAGTGTATTTTGTACTGAAATTATCAAAAGTCCACACAGGAAGACAATACAATTTAAAAATTAAACACCTTAATACAATCACGTAATACAAACTAGAAAAAAGGAATCCAAGTTGATTGAGAAAAAGGAATGTAGATAAGAACAGGGTTGCCAGGTCCTGAACTAGTTCAATAGCCCAATTTGAAAAAAATTGTAGCCCAAAATCGGAGCCGAAAAAAAAGCCCCAATAAGAACCCAATACCAATTCAAAAAAACATTTCTGATAACTTCACAATTTATTTTCATTTTAAGAACAACCAAAAATACATTTTTATTAAAAAAAAAAAAAAAACAAAGAAAAACAAAATAAATAAGCTCATTTAATTAAGAAGAGTTAACAAAATTATCACATAAAACATAAATATTTAATTAAATATTTAATTGTTGAAAAGGGCAATATCCTCATCAGAATCATCGTCACTGTCATCCTCATGATCATTGTCATTACATTGGTAATTCGTTGGATATTTGGAGGGAAAATACCGACTTTAATCAAATAGAGGGAGCTTATTCCACTGACTTTCCAAACTTTGAAAATTGCCACAGTTTTTTTGTTTTTTGGAATTATCTCCAAGGACAGATCCTTAAAATTTGGACGATTTTTACTAAGGCATACAGTCGGACTTAAATAGCGAATGTCGGACTACTTTAAAGGTATGTTTAGAGAGAGAAAAGTGATTTATTTATACATAGGTATGATTTATTTGAATGAAAAAATATCGCCCAAGATTTGATTTGGGCTATTTATAGCCCAATTAGGATTGGGCTGTCATACCAAAATTGTTGTCGGCAATTTTGGAAAAAGATAGCCCAATTTTCGATAAATAGCCCAATCTGGCAAGTCTGGTTAAGAACAGTGTATTTTATACTGACATCATCAAAAGTTCACAGAGAAAGACAATACAATTAATATATTACAAACGTTTATAGGTACCAGCATGTAATTCAAAATTTGTATTTTTTTATGAGTTGACATCTAATGCACAGATGAGGTATTATTATATTTTATAATATTATGTCCCTCCTCTATGATCTGGTGTTTGCAAATGTGTCGGCTTATTGTTAATGTATAATTATAGAAACAATTAAGTGATGGTGATGTAAATCGAAGCAGATTTTGGAAATATCGAGTTCAATCGAAGTTAAGTTTTTTTGACTTAAATATTTTAAGAAATTAGTTATGATGTTTCTTCGAAAGTTATTTTCAATGTTTTACAAAAATGGAAATAGATCTTCAAGAGTGGTAACGCTGACCTTCACCCATTTTGAAATCAATTTCTCTGTCAGTACTAACTTAGGTACCTCGTGTCGGATTTTTTATTAGAAACAGTACCCATTGAAAATGCTTTTGAATTGAACTGAAATGTTTGTAGGGTTTACAGGGTTTCAACTAAAAATTATTTTCAATTTTTCTTGTTTGTGCAAAATTTTCAATTTCAGTTGATTTTTTTGTTCAAACTGCGTACTATTTTTCTTATGTTTACCTGCTGAATTTTAATTAAAAACAAAATCTCATAAAAGCACCAAAAACCTACACATGTTTATAGTTTTTGGGATATGTTTAACACTGTGCAATCATGAAGAGGGTTTAAAGTATACTTATGCCTACCTGATTCTCTGTCAAAATGTTAATTGCCTTACTTATTCTCACTGAGAATTAGATTTGGGATATGAATATTTAAAGGGTTAACTAACTAAATAAGTATCATAAAAGAATTAAAAAAAAAAATATTGATTATATTATCAAGTCACGTCACTAAGAACCAAATTCTTGTAATTTCATTGCACAACCCATAAAAGAATAATATGTCTGTGCATTCTTCTCTGTTAAAAGAACACATTTCAAAAAATGTAAATTAACCGAAACTGGGCATTTTTTATTGAAAATATTGTGAATTATTGATACATTCATGGCTTTCTTAAAATCGCGATAAAAAAACAAAAATCATATAGTTTTGCTTTTAAGAATATGTAATTTTGTTATTCGCTCTGTAAACCCTATTTCCTTTCATAAATGATCACACAGAAACGTCTAGTATCAAAGTACATTGGTAATAGTCTTGATACTTAGTAGCAAAACGTTAAAGTTTTACCTAAAAACTTCTTTAAATTCTTTCGATCGTATCCTTACTTCACATAATATTTTTGTTTTTCATCCCCTCTAACCAACCATACCGATTCGGTGCAATGTTTTGTTTTGTTTTTTTTTTTTTTTTTAAGCAACCTAACTCTCTTACTCGCATTATTTCAATATAATATAGCCTACACACTCCTACTTACTGTGTTCGTTCCTGTCATTTTGTTCTCCACTGGGGAAATTTTGTCTTGTTCTTGTTTTTGAGCTGTCAAACCAAGCAGAGCAGCAAAATTCAAAAATTCAATTCTTGGTAGTACTAGTCTTTTTCATATACAAAGGATATGAGTGCAGAAAAAGGACTCGGTTATAATTATTGTGGACTTAAAATGTGTGAGAATTTTGTTTACAATTATAAATGGGCATAAGTTCTGAGTGTGGTAGAATGTATTTCATTAATTAACACTCTCAACGACGCCAGAGGAAATGGAATGAAGAGAAAATACCGGAGAAATTGTAATTTTTAATTAAAGCGATATGAGTACAGAAAAAGGATTGATCGGTTGTAATTATTCAGTGATATGAATAAAAAGGAGTACCTGCTCAAAACTCAGCTTTTCGGAGTAGGTGCTTCATTTGATATGAATAAAATACTGGAGAAGGTGCTGAACGATTGAACATCTCCATGTTCGATGAGCACCTCCTCAAATTTGAGCACCTGCTCCAATGGATGGTATGAATAAACCGAAGAAGGTACTCCACCAATAGAAGCAGCTGCTCCGTATATGTGAGATAGCTCATTTGCTTGCTGAACGTTCATAAAAAATGTTCTTTTTTTCTTCAATGGCGGAATTCATGCCAATTTTCAATCGAAAACGGAAATTTTATAAAACAAGAAGGGAAGGATATGAAGATGATTATCGGGTTTTATACCGATTCAGCAAAGAAAATATTGATTTCCTTGCTAATCATTTCCTTGGGTCTAATCAAGAAAGAAGAAGTGGTGCATTGACAAACAATCAAAAAATACGAATTTTCCTACTATACCTAGGAGATCCCATTGTTAGTGCGGCAATCATAGAAAAGGAAAACACCTGGATCAAATTCCCCACAAGTGTTGAAGAACTGCACAGTGAAAAAAGTGAATGGCAGGCAAAATATAATTTTTCCCTCTGCCATAGCCGCAATTGATTGCACCCACATTCCCATACTTACAAAGTTAGGAAAAACGAATTTTCGAAGTGTCGCTTACGATAATTTGGCGGTAAGGGCTCGATAAATGTTCAGGCAACATGCAATGCCAAGGAAGAATTTACAAGTGTTTACCTTTCTTGGCCTGGATCAGTGCATGATTCATGAATTTGGAAAAACTCTTGTGTATTTAAAATAATGCAATGGAATGAAGCTAGTGCCCTCCTACTCGGTGATTCAGGATACGGACTTACTCCCTGGCTTTTAACTCCTTATCAAAACCCAGATACGCCTGAAAAAAACTCCCAACAAATGCTTAACCCGAAAACGTGTTATTATTGAAAGATGTTTTGGGAAGCTCAAGCAACGATTTTCTGAAAAAAAGTAAAAAGAATATGAAGAAAAAGTAAGTATGTTGGTTTTTATGTAAGGAAATATAGTTGATTTAAATATTAGATTAGAAATAAATATTAGACTTATGTATAAAAATATATATGTCATCACTGATATTTTCAAAATATTTTCATTTGAACAGCAACTTTGCAAGGATGGCTTATTTTTTTCACAAATTAAATAATACACGATCTTTATATTTATCTATTTTTATTGTTCATTTAAATCGAAAGACTTTCGGCACGCACGTTCACATTGAGGGTTACACTTTAACTGAAAACTAGTGCGGCGGATTGCAACTCTTATTGATACAATACAACTACTACCACCAGTAGCCGCATGAAACGCTTATATGTTTTCAAACAAAATCGAAGCCTTGTACAAGTACCTACAAAATACTGATTTGGAATAAGAGATATTATTTGTACTATTTGCTATCACTTCTAACGTAATTTCCTTTTTAAGAAAATTTTGACATGACAAACTGCTCACATACAGTTTTACAATTTTCTAAATTTCATAGATCTACCCAATTTTGTGCTGCGCCAGTTGCTGAAGCGCAGGTCGAGAACAGCGTTTATTCCTCTTCAGCCTGTTCAAAAATCCATTTGACATAAGGTTTTAATTTTATAAACTTAACTTATTATGTCCTTCAACACATTCCAAAAGTCATAAGTCAAAACCATTTGCATTTGCCCATATGTCCGTCTAGATAGGTCTTCCGACTCCGAAACCAACTTGGTTATAAGAAAAATAACCCACTATTTTATGCACTTCTTATTATTTTTATTTTATGAAACAACTTTGTCCCTACATACCCTTCATATATGTGTGGCCTGTTCTCAATGACAGTCATTTCTTTTCCGGGCGCTTTGATTCCTTCACATAACAAAGATCATGTTATGCACTACATATTCACATATATATCTGTGGCAACAAGGAAAAACAACATAACTTAACTTATGTCAAAATTTAGGTAACTACTCTATCTGATGCGCAATACGCAATTCTATTCCTCATATTTATTGCGTATTTTCACCTCTAACGGTTTATGAGCTATATACATGAGAAAAATGACATAAGTCAATATCTACACTACTTGCATAAAGAAAAACAACATAAGTACAATTCTCTGATTTTATTTTCTACTTATGCTCTTATGCCATAGCAACAAATGAATCGAACAGACACATAAGTTCATCTATGCACTTTTTCCACATCTGTAAAATTTTATTTCGCTATCATAAGATTACTTGTGTTCTTTTTCCTAATTAAAATTGTATGTGTTACAAAAACATATGATGACTTGTGTAGTTTTTCCTTATTCCTTTCTTGTGAAAAACTGAACACAAGATAACTTATGCTGTTATTCCAAAATACGTTACTGATTTTATTTGAATACAAGTATACATGTGCCGTTTTTCTGCGAACAAAACCATACCACGCTGTGTTTTATGTCGTTTTCTTATTACAAACGTTCTGTTCTGGTAGGTTGTTGAGTTGCAGTTTTGTTCCGGTTTTTTGTCTGTTTTAATTGTGAGATTAATGTCAAAAGTGAGTTGTTATTATTATTATTATTGGGCTTTAGGAAGTTATAATAAAAGAGTCCTTTATATTTCTTCACTGATTCGCATTAAAGAAAAGTCCTTGTCAAAAATCAAAAAGTGGAGAGTCAAACATAAGAACCGACAATTTACTTCTAAATACACTATTGAAGTTTCAGGTAAAAGTATCTTAGTATGTCAAAGATGCTTTTTGGGTAGTTTTGATGAATCAAATGGCTTTGTGAGATCCGTACTAAGTAAGAAATTGAATTCGCCTTCCACTACTTTAGTTGATAAAAGAGGATGTTTGAAACCACCAAATGCACTCTCCTTGGCACAAAAGGATGAAATAAAAGCTCACATTCAGAAATTTCCTGCTTATGAGAGTCATTATACGAGGAGAGATACAACAAAAAAGTATTTACAACCTGGTTTGACAATTTCTAAGATGTATAGTCTTTATTGTTTGGAAACTGAAGAACCAAAGAGTTTATCGAGTTATACTAAAGTATTTCATGAGCTGAATTTAAAAATAAAATCTCCTCAGCTTGATACATGTGGAATGTGCGATAAGTTGCATCATAAGATATCAGCTGCGGAGATTCCTGAAGAAAAGTTAAGGTTAGAGGATGAGCTTGCACGTCACCAAGTAGAAGCTGATTTTGCTTACGCATGCAAAAGAATGGACAAACATTTAGCAAAAACGGATAAGATTGTTGCAGCATATGCATTTGATCTTCAACAATACTTGCCTACCCCATTTTTGAAATCAAATATTGCGTTTTATATGCGCCAGCTATGGACTAATAATTTAACGGTCCACAATTTGGCCACCGACCAACCTCACTGCTATATGTGGCATGAAGGATTGGCAAAGAGGGGCGGTAATGAGATTGCTGGTTGTATTTTTAAACACATTGATGAAGAAGTTCCTGTTGTTGTCAAAAACCTTATTATTTATAGCGACTCCTGTCCGGGTCAAAATAAAAACTAACATGTGAGTTGCAAGTTTATAGCCGCCCTAGCTAATAGTGAACAACTCGAAGTTATTGACCATACATTTCTGGAAACAGGCCATACCCACAACGAATGTGATGCTGATCATCCCAATATTGAGAGGAAAAAGAAGAATACTTCAGCTAAGATTCACCATCCCAGAGACTGGCTGAACTTAATTAGTACCATAAGGGACAGAAATCCTTTTAAAGTTAAGGAAAGCAGCTGCCAGATTTTTTAGACTTTGCAGTCACCTCAAAGGACAAATTCACTTGGCGAACAGTAAATACTGATGGAGAGAAATATTCATGGCGAGATTTTAGATGGTTAAGATATAAAAAAATGAATTGATTCATTATTCTACAAAAACTCCTTAAACCTGGATGAGCCGTTCAAGACAATTAATTAAAAAAAAAACGTGGCGGAAATACAATCAACAAATCTGACATTAAAATGATTCAACATGTCCCACCTTTTTCCAAAGAAAAAGCACAAGATCTTCTCTTTCTTCTGGACTTTGTAGATCCCCAATTTCATGCCTTTTATAGAAGTTTGGTGGTTGATACCATAACTAATTGCGAAAATATTCATCCAGTGATGAAGACAATGCTTATGAATACTAATTTATACAGTTTTCGTAGTTTTATCCGTTTTACGAACAAAAACACTATAACTATGACTGAATTTCTATTAAAAAATTAAATGTTGGTTCTTTTCTTAACTTTTATATTAAACATTGTTTTATTATTTACTTTTGCTTTTCATTTATTATGATGAAAAAGAAGGTAGACTGTTTCAATTAGTCTTCATTGAAAATATGGAAAATCTTCTACGATTTTGACTTATTTTTGAATAGCATCAACAACTTGCTTTGGAAAGAAGAAATAAGTAAATTTAAGCCAATGCTCTATTTTTATTTGTATGTGGAAAAAAAACATAACGAAACTAAATCAAAAGAGTGTCATTACACCCATTTAGGAAAAAAGACATAAGTGTACCTAATCGAGAATTAAGTGAAAGTTTACAAAAGCAAAAACAACACAAGTTGCAAAATCAACTATTAACTTACAAAAAAATGGTTCTTATTAAATGAAAATTTAATGCTTCAATAATCTTCGTTATGTCTGCGTTAAAACTTTGATCATTAGTTATACACTTGATTTGTAATAGCAAACCAAACATTCAAATTGCTCTCCTGAAAACTAGCGAAAATTGCCTTATGTCGTTTTTCCTTGTTGCCACAGATATTGCTGATGATATCCGAATCCCAACAAGGAAGTCTAATAATGGTGCCCAGGACTTCAACATTGTTGGACCATGACGATGATGACGAGGACGACCAACGACGCTTGTCTTGCATCATTATTATGGAAGGACAACCAAAGCCAACCAGATCAAGGAGTTCCGAGGAGATGGAGTTGAGATGTATTTATGGTTATATCCTTAAACTATAGGTACAAGGAATAATACTTCTTCCCAATCCCAATTCTAAATTCAGTTTGCACAACGAATGTTTGGGATAATAAAAAGAAATAGTTTAGGAGTCCTTTACATAAGGATTATGTTCACATATTTCATTATGAATTATAATCATTCTTCTTAAAAGAGCTGAGACTTTTAGGAAATGTACACTATGACAAAGTGAGAGTTCTGAAAAAAGGACCTTCTTGTTTGTCGTCCTCGTCCTCGACTCCTTGCTTGGCGTCCGTTTTTTCAAGCCATAAATTAAAATATCTATTTTTGCAAAATCTAACATGAACCAATGTCAATGAAGTTTACCAGTTAAACATACACATCGTCCTTGCTCGTTTCCCTTCGCGGAACTTACGGAACCTAGTTTTTCTTGTTTTTTGTGACAAACACGGTTTTGGTGAAGTGTGCTTTGTAAAGTGAAGAGGATTTAAAGGACGATGCTCCAGCAGGTCCTTCACATAACACATGTGCTGCATTTGCTGATGTGCCAGTACAAACACAAAACATGTAATTGGAGTTCATTTTGTCTTGTACCTTTAAGTATGTGACCGAAGTGGATGTGACTTCCATAAACACAAACGGGTCCTTCAGTGTACGCCATTTCTTTTGCATTTTTACGAAATTCAACAATGCGCCATCAAATCACCTCTATGCCATGTTATAAGGCCCCTAAAGCATCGACATTTTGTCGAGTTCCACTTTTGAATAGGCTGGCTTCGTCGTCATTGTCGTCGTCTTCCCTAGTTTGGCGGGGACCCCGATGGTAAACAAAAAATTAAAAAAAATACACACAAGAGAAAAACTTGTTAATACAATGTGAACGTGTCCTTGCAGCTGGAATTATTATATCAATTAAATTTTAATGGTTTCATGGTGTGAACAATCCTCAAATGAAGTGCATTACTGTTCAAGTCAAGGAGCATCAGCCGGTGTGCCCTGCCAGGCCAGTGCTGTTCGGGAGAGATTGGAAGGATGTGTGTAAGTGTGCGCACTCCAGGATGTTGTGTTCTATAATCCGTCGTCGTTGTTCCTGGACGTGCTACTGTCTCTGTGCTTATGTGCTACAGGCTCCTGCTGTCGATCTTAATTGAATGGTGGTGGTGTCCTTTTTTGCATGTTGCAGCCGATAAAGTGTTTAAGAATGGGTACATCCTTTGTACACCATTAAAATTAAATCAGTAAATGGTTGATAGCAAAGGGATACAATGTCCTCAACGTTAGTTATAAGTCATGCTTCTGTTCTTTTATTTTTCTCATTTTTTGTTTATTTGCAAAATGGAAATATCTCCTAGGACACTGCTGGCAACTAGAGTGACAAGGGGATTCAAAAAAAATAAAAACGAGAAATAATATCCCTTCAATAATAATAAAAATAATGATAAGGATCAGGACAACCAAGGCAGATGGCATTGTTTGGCAAAATGAGTCTAGTGGTTTTGACACACTCTGAAGACTGTTCAAAAGGACCTGGTGATGTTGAAATAACACAGCTTCGCGTTGGGGAGTACAAAAAAAAAATCTAACAAAATTGAGTTCGTGATTTCTTTATTATTTGACTTCTTATATGCGATGATATGATTTATCCCGAAAGACCACAAATCGCGCGAAGAATAGAGGTGGCAGAAAAATAGGACGCATTTATTTCTAGACAATGATTTTTGTATCCCCTTATTTGTGGTTCAGGGAGGTATTTTTTATACAAAATTGGAGCGAGGTTTTCATTTTTATGACACAAAAATGATTGAGGGGTGTGTGTTGGGTTGATGTCTTTAATGCCCTGATATTCAATCATGGATTTGTGACGCAGGAGTCTAACCGAGGGGAGTCCTTATACAATAAATTATTTATTGTTTGCATTCTAAGCCGTAATAATCCAGTAAAATGTCAAAGTTGAAGATGACGATGCTGTTTCTCTCTCCAAGTGTTCGGATTTAAGCACTCCGCCACCACGCCGCGCGCCGTTTGTTGAGATAACTTTGTCCATTTTGAACCTTATTTAGATAAGGATTAAGAATATCTTTTGAGAAGGTGAGTTGATGGACTTTTGATGGGAGAGTATTGTATTTGAATAAGTTGTTTTAGTAAATTGAATGAAATTGATTTTCATCACATCTCATGTAGTATGTGAAATATCGATTTAATGGTATCTGTAATAACTTTCATTGTTGAAATTTAATTTTTGTTTGACCTTAGGCCTGAGTGTGATGCAAACAAAAGAATCTTCAGTGCCCCAATTCACTGAAATCGTTTCTAGCTAAACGATTTCAGTTCAATTTCCTGACTTGTATCACCTTGAAGGAGTGTTCCCACCAAGGCACTCCCACCGAAGGACGGCAGCGAATGAATTTCTTTTTTGGAATCACGGTGGCGTCTCCAGTTCCAGTTAGGCCAAACTACTTGGTGAACACTTTTACGGGCTACTTCGACTTATTTGAAGCCCAGGCCGTAAAAGGAGCGGTTTTTCCGGCTATTGCACGTGAGTCAAATCAAGTGACTGGTACTCCAGGTTGGGGGTTCTGCGTCGGGGTGACTTCCCGACCACGTAGAAAAAATTTTAGTTGCGAAGCAACAACAGGCCTCGGAAACGGACGGATACACTGATGACGACCCAAGAAAATGTACAAAGGACAACGATTTTCAGATATGCACGTGGAATGTTAGGTCCCTTAACAGACCGCTTGCTGCCGAACATTTAGCGGAGACCCTCAACTGCTACAAAGCAGACATTACCGCTATCCAGGAAATGCGATGGGATGGACCGGCAAAAAGGAGGATGAGAAACTGCGACATCTACTATGGTAATTGTTACCGAGAGCAACAACAGCGACTCTTTGCATGCGGATTCGTCGTGGGAAGCAGACTCAGGCAAAAAGTCTTGAGCTTCAAATGCGTGAGCGAACGCATCACGACAATCCGAATCAAGGCTAAATTCGGCAACATCAGACTAATATGTGCGCATGCCCCCACAGAAGCGAAAAAGGACGACAACAAAGACGAGTTCTACTAGTTATGACATTAAAATTGTCCTCGGCGATTTTAACGCAAAGCTGGAAAAAGAGGACATCTTTGGTGGAACAGCCGGAAAGCACAGCCTGCACGACATCTCAACATCCATAAAGGTACATGGAGATCTCCTGATCAATCAACCGTCAACCAGATAGATCACATTGCGATCGACGAAAGGCACTTGTCCAGCATTTTAGATTTTTAGAGGAACGCTGGCTTCTTAGGAGAAAAAAGAGAGAGCATGAGAAGCGTCAGATCGAGGATGTTGAGAGAGCCAACAGCAGGAATGAAG